>JBDJHY011025206.1:0-14296 GCA_039654485.1 Withania somnifera
TCATAAATGTACTCACGCACCTTTCGATTATATCTCAATATTAGTGATTGGCCTCACCTAGGTCTAACATCAGTATAAAACTCAATGTCTAGTTTTGGTCTTAGTTGAGTCTAGTATCAATTTAGAAACACTGAGAAATTCCATCTTTACCCTATTATTACCAAAAACCTATTTAAAAAATAATTTAAGTCTATTTTAGTCATATTACACTTAAAGAGGCCCTCAAGGCCATGCAAAGTTTCAAAATCGGTGATTATGGGATCTTGTCTCTGAAACAGAAGAAACCAATATAGAAAAGTCATTTTTCAGGATAATGTCTTATACAACCACAACTAAAAAGTCCACAAGTATCTTACCAGCCTTCACAGGCTTTGAAAACTCTATGACATCTAAAAACCAACACCAATGTATAGGCCTCATAAATATTTCTAATAACTCACCACACTAAGTTCTAGAGTCAATAGAAGACCGTCGTAGGGACACAAGTGGGCAATCTCTAGTTCTACCATAGATAACAAAGTGGAAAGCAAAAGAATCAAACAAAAATGAGAGGAAAATGTTCAAGGTATCAAGCTATAAAACCCAACCCAAAGATATGCCAAATACTACAATTATCTCAATTATAGGCCTAGTTTAATATATGTAAGTCATAGCCTACCTGTGATCTGATGAAAAGCTCCACAAATATTGGGTCTCAACTCAAATTTCTTTGAACATCTCTATTAAATGGAACTATCAAAATAGTAATCAATATGTCAAAATAAATAAAATGATACCCATCTGGGCTAGGATTCTAATTGAGTCAAAATCCCTATTAAAATAAGCATATGGCCCTCACAACCCGATATCTCAAATAAACGATACCACCAAATTCCTCTAGATAAAATACCAAACTCACATGGAGTCAAAAATGAGCTTAAAACAACCCCAAAAGAGAAGAAGAAATCTAGGATATATAGAGACTTTTAGTTAGAAATACACAAAATTTAGTGTGAAAACTTACCAAAAATGGATAGCAAAGTGACTATGAACAATCCCCAATACTTTCTAAGCTTACATACCAAGCCCCACAAAGAATAAAGAAAACATTAAGTTTAGAGTGAAGAAGAAGGTGTTTTTGAGTTGAAATTTAGGTTTTCCTGCGTTTATGTTGTTATAAACAGTACATCACAATCGTGTCCATATGGGTTGCAATGGCATTTCTCAGAAAAGTGATGCTCCGAGATCATGTGGGATTTAGTTGTGATCGAAAAGAAGAAGCAAAGGTAGGCGTGTGGGACAACACCACGCGATTGTGTGGCACCAGAACCGCGATCTCATAGAGGAAGAAAGGATTATCTCCGTGATCACGAAAAAGGAGGTATAGTTGTACCAGGTTCTTTGTACCAGTAATGAGCAACCATAAAATAATCACCCAACGAGGGCTACAAAAGAACTTGAAATCCAGTGATCACAAACCAAACATTCAAACAACATGGAAATGACACTCTAGACTCAATAAAATCAACGAAATAAACATATGATGTTGTTTTGTACAATAAGTAAACAAAGTAAACTCTAGACCAAAAATAGGCAAAAGCCCATTGGGTACCTGAAACGGGATCAGCTGCTTCATGAACCAAACTAATACTTCACCCCTAAACTAGACATTTAAGATTTGATGAAACTTTCAGATTTCACAGTTGATGGTCCAAGAACTGAAAGTGGAGCAAAGTCAAATTTCTAACTTTAAATTAACTACAAACTCATAAAATGACACCAAAAGCTCTCAGACCCAAATGAAGAGTCCAAATAGACTAAAAGCTATGCTCTAAAGCAAATAGAATAGTCAAAATTTAGTTTTGAGCTAGTTTTCTAATAATGTTGACTAAAGCTAATGATTTTCTAAGTTAAAGCTCTAAAATATAAAAACGACTATAAAATCCAAATGAATGGCTCAAGCATCGAATCACCGGTCCCATCAAATGACTTGGGGTCGGTATAAGAAAGCTTTCAAATGTAAGAAAAGTGTGTAAACACTAAATTGACCAAAAAGGTCATTACACCAACCTTGACTCTCGATTCGGATTCCAACCCCCCTTCCAACCCCAATTCTTGATCCGCTATTCGACTCTAACTCTCAACCTAGGAACTGATCGACTCGATATCTAACTCTCGATCCTGACTCTCGACTCAGAACCCTAAGACTAGACCCCCAACTCAAAATTCAATGAATGTAAGAAAATAACTTGAATAAAAATTAAACAAAACAAAATAAGAAGAAAAAATTAGTTTGTCAATATTTTATAAACACTAAAGGCCATCTTAAAACCTAAAGAACATAAAAATATTTGAAATATTTTTTGTATGAATTAAAAAGGGTTTAAAACACTTTTAATGAAGTTGGAGTGAATTTTATTAGAAAAATAATTAAAAAATGTGACTCGTACGTAAACTAGAAGTGAAATATTAATTCTATGTATAAAAGTGAAAAATAATTTTACGTCATGACAATTGAATTTTGAATATGATGGTTATAATTATAATTTTGATTAATTTCAAACTACTAGATTTGAAAAAATAGTAATGTGTATTGCATAATCTTTTAATGAAGGATATTTTTTTAAATATGTCATATTATATAAATCATACAAGAAAATATAATTTGTATTTGGATACCAAAAATCCTCTACTATTATATCAAAAAAAGGACATTATGGCAGGTTGAATACATGCATAAGTTCCTACATATTAGGTTAATTGTTTAATATATTATTCAATTAATGAAATGTTTAGTAGCAAATATCTTTGTTGATTTTTATTTTTTAAAAATGCACAAAATAATAAACATTGATTTTCTCTATTGCAGGTTTTTTTTAGTGAAGACAAAAAGTTCAATTAATATTTTTAATAGTCTTTCCACATTTAATATTTGCTTTTCGATTTTGGGAAAAAGGTGAAAAGAATATTTTATCTATTGAAATGTCTTTTAATGAAAGACAGAAACTTCAAATCACTTTCCTAATGGCCGTCACACTTTTAGTATAACTAGTTTAGTATTGCGTTTTGCGTGCGTATTCATATTAGAGCATACAATTTTTTTAAAAAAATTAATCAATATTTTGATTAGGGAATTTAACTGTAAGAGAACATTCAAGTATTTTTTTTAATTTGAAATAAAATATATTTAATATAAGATTGAGAAGTATGTGAGACACTCATCAAATAAATTTAAGTTTTCCAATAATATTTTTTTAATTAAAGATGTGGACCAGCCACATTTTATTTCAAATGGGCAATAACCCGAAATAAAGTACAAAAAAACTCTGTCAAATCTGAAATAACAAAAAGGAAAAAAACATGGAAACAAAAAAACAAATTGAAAAAAAGGAAATACACTTGAAAAAAGAAAAATCTAGATGAATTGTCCATCTCCCTTCCAATGAACACATCAGAGATCCGAGGAACCTGAGATGATGAGACATTCCACCACCATCTACAGTGAGTTGATTACTTGTGAACAGTCTCTTGGTCCTTTCATTGTTAAACCCATTTAGCCTACACATTTACAAACTTTATCTTTTTGGCAGGTTCTTTGTTAGTTCCACAAAAGGAATCCTCAAGCTCTCACCAAGCATCGTGGTAATTAGATCCAAGGAGAAATAGGTTTCAACCTATGGTAAGAATCTTGTAGTGTAGACGTGGTTTCCAAATTCAAGATCAATAAGATCATCTCTTATATTATCCGACCATTTGTGATATCCTTCCCAACAGATTGAAGCTCAAACTAAGCTTAATAAGACTGTCTAAAAAGAGTAACACAAATAGCCTTATAATATCCTTTATTATTGTGACCTTCTATACTGATAAACTTAAATCTTAATTTCTTCACTTTTTTGATAAATCCTTTGATTTTGTATTGTTTAATGTATTAGTTGTAGCTACTTCAGTCTGTTTCAATGCTTCTGACTATATTGTGTCTGAAGTTTGCGATTTTGCCTTTATCAGCATTTATTATCCTTTTTTGCTTCAATTGGGATCTCCTGGTAGTTGTGAAAATTCAATATACCTGCAAAACTAAAAGCTAGGTAAGTAAAAAAAATCTGCAAGTTGGTTTCCTTCTCTCAAAACATAAGAGATTGTGTTCTTCCCCTTTTATCTCCCTTTCCTGATTCGGTTCACCTCCATACAGGTTTTCCAGGGTGTATCCTATTCACTATCTACTACCTTCTTTAGGAACAACGAATCAGTTTCCAAGATCAAAGGAAACAGGTTGTCGTTCATACAAAATTCCAAATCTTCCTGCATATCAGTAGCCTCTGTACAAATACTAGCGGTGTCAGGAATAGTTCTAGATCTAGAAAATATTAAACCCCCATTGTTGTTTCTGAAACAAAATTCTATTAAAAAAGAGCTTTCTCCAAGATTACCTTTAGAGGCACCATCAATATTGCATACTAACCCTTTTTGGGAAACCTCCATTGTACTACTCTGTACTCCATTCTTGGGATATAATCATCAAAGTATTATACAATATAAGGTCAATTACGAGGAATATTATTCATTCAAGGATAAGGATTCTTGATCAACATGAATAAATTCTAACTGATATCATTCTCCACCCTACTTCTCGACATCCCTTCTCCATAAATTATGTGATTCCTTCATCTCCAAATGTGCCAGCATATGATAGCAGGAACATCTTTATAAATCTTTTTGAGTTTTTGTGGTCCTTCTATTGTCCACCATAACGTAAAAGATTGATTAATTTGAACAAAAGGTCTCTACAGCTCCTACAAAGAAGCCCAAATATCCCTAGCAAAAGAGTCTGTTAGGAATAGGTGATCAGTTGTTTCAATCTCAGGATTGTCACAACAATGCATCTAGAAGCTAAATATACCCTACATCTAGAAAGAGATTCATCTACTGGAATTTTCTACTTCCACAATCTCCAGAAGAAAAAAGAGATTTTAATTGGAAGGTCTTTTAATATAGAGACTTGTAGAACATGTTACTCTGCTATTTTTATCTTAACAATTCCCATGGACTCGTAACAGAAAACTTCCCATTACTAGTTGCCATCCACCAGGGTCTATCCCATCTTCACAAATCTTGAATAGTGTTAGTAACATGATCTACTATATCTTCAAGAAGAGTCTGGTGCATAATCTATCTATTTCAAGAAGAGTCTGGTGCATAATCTTTCTATTCCATTTCTTGCTCTCCATAAAGACACTGATTTCATCAACACTCTCATCTAAAAAGAAATCTTCTGACATAATATAGTTAATAGGACGTAGCGGAGTTCAATTATCAAACCACACATTTCAGCATCTATTTCTAGGTTCCTACTAAATTTCTTGTTCTAGTTCTCTCTTGCCTCCAACATCTTCTTCCAAAGTTGGTATCCTCCTTTTAATTGTACCAAAGTTGGTGTAATCTTTTTATAATATTTGTTCCATATGAAATTATTCCACAAAGATCTTATGGTTCTAAATTTCCACCATTGTTTAGCAAAGAGAGCCTTTGACACATCAAAAGGGCTCCTAAAACCAATTCCACCTTCTTTTTTGGGAAGACACAAATTCTTCTATGATGTCAATGCTTGCTTCTTCCCTCTTCCTTATTACTCAAAAAGAATCATGCACAAACTCTGTAAAATTCTTCAATAGTGTATTTTGTTGGGACAACAACTGATAGCAAGTAAATGGGCATACTCTGCAGCATACCATTGATAAGGACAGATTTCCCTCCATGTGACATCAATTTACCTTCCCAGTTCATGAGTTTATCTTTCACATTATTTATGATATAATTATATAACATGTTCTTCTTCCTTGATTGAAAAATAAGACATCCCAGGTATTTAAAAGGAAAAATTCCTTTCACAAAACCTGTGTTTTGTTCCACCTTCCGCATCTGCATAGCTTCAACTTGACTAAACATTTATACTAAACACTTCTCCTAATTGATAAGCTTTCCAGATACCTTTTTATAGGAATGCCACATCCATGATTATTTTCAATGATTGTTTGTCAGAGGATGCAAAGACAATAGTATCATCTTCATAAGCAAGATCATTAATATTTGCACTCCATTTTCGCATCCCATAACCAATGTAATCTATTCTATACAAAAGAGTATTTAGGGTCTAGATAAAAGTTCTACTGATAATATAAAAAGGGTCGGAGATAAACGATAAGATCCTTGCTTCACCCCTCTTGTAGAATGAAAGAGGCCATGACTTTGTCCATTAATCAAGATAAAATACCAATTATTTTCCATTTGTCTCCATATCATGTCAATAAAGATTTCAGAAAATCCCATCTTTCTCAGAATTCTAGTTATGAATAACCAAGATACCCTATCATAAGCCTTGTTCATATCCAGCTTCAATACCAAATTAGTAGGTTACCTTCTCTTCCTCATATCAGTGATAATCTCTTGAGTAAGCAAGACATTTTCAATATACACCTCCTTTAACAAAGCCAGATTGATTAAAAGATATGATATTCGGTAAAAAATCCTCAAGTCTCCCTTGGATTACTTTGGAAATCACCTTGTTAATAAAATTGCTTACACTAGTTGGCCTTAGGTTTGAAAAAGTCTGAACAACTGACTTTTTAGGCAACAGGACCAAATTTGTATGAGTAAGGTACTTGGGAAGAGTATCACCTTGGAAAAAGCTATAACCACTCTAAAACCATCTCCTTGCACAATATTCCAACATGATTGAAAAAATACCCTGTTAACCCACCAAGATGTGTACTAGAGCCTTCCATAGAGAACACACTGTTTTTTACTTCTTCCAAGATTGTCATAGTACTAAGTCTTCTATTTTCTTCCTCGCATACAAATTTTAGAACATGTTGTGGAAGACTAAAATCTGATGCTTCTTCTTCTTGTGAGAATTGCTTTTGCAAAAAACTGATAGCAGCCTCAGCGATCTAACCTTCATCTTCGACCATCACTCCTTCAAAATTATGGATTCTATTAATATACAGTCTTTTCTTCTCCCCTTCACCAAATTATGGAAGAATATGGTGTTCTTGTCACGTTCAACATGTCAAGTAATTCTAGTTTTCTATTTCCAGAACTCCTCATCATAGTAAAGGTATTTCTTTAAATCTGCAATTGCTAATTGGAAGACTTTTCTATCGGTTGCTGATGGATTCTCCTCAAATAATTGTTTTTTAATTTGAATAGATTCTTCTCTAATAATCAGTAGCTTAAATATATCTCTATATGTTTCCTTGATACACCTAGTCAGGGCTTTCTTGATTTGCCTAATTTATGATCTAAAATAATAAAAGGATGCCTTTCAAAATCATTTGTCCAGTACTCCTCTACAACTTTCTAAAAATTAGCATGCTCCAACCAAAACTTCAAAAACCTGAAAGGCTTCTAGAAATTTTGCATGTTGTCACCCATGGATATCAATAATGGAGCATGATCTGACCCTGTTCTTGCAAGGTGTTCCATTTTTACACGATTAAACATATCTAGAAGAGGCTGGTTAGCTACCATTCTGTTAAACCTCTCAAAAATACATTCTTCATCAATACTCCCATTTCACCAAGTGAAAGGACTCCTCTTGAATCCGACATCATGCAGTTCTGAAGAATTGGTACACAATGCAAAATCCTCCATATCATGAGGTTTCACCTTATTACCTCCACTTTTCTCTTCTTCATCTAGTAAAGTGTTAAAATACCCCTACAAGCCAAGGATGTATCATATTTTTGGATATTTGATAAATATTGTCCCACAGTTGCCACCTTTCCTCAGTATCACATTTCGCATATACCAATGTAGTAACTAGGAGGAGTTCAAATCTGAGCTAAAAATCTTAAGAGTAATCTGCTACTGACAGTCCAAAAAACCTCAACCGTAACATTCTCTTGAAAAAAGTACCAAATATTTCCATTACAATATACCAAGAGTTGTCCATCCCAAGTCTTCTTTGATACTTATGAATATGTCTATAATGTTGAAAAGGTTCCAACATTCAATTAGACAAAAATAATGGTGCGTGTTTAGCCTCTGTAACCTGTGAAAAGCTTTTTGGGTCTTGATAGATCTAATGTTCCAAATGAAAGCTTTTATCTTCCTGATAATTACTGGTTTTATTCCCATCGAAAGTTCTCCTTATAATCATCTTGTTTCCTTGTGATTTTGGAAAATCATTTTTCTTTCCTCTTCTGATTTTATTGGTGCTTCTAGAAGACAAAACTACTTTCCTTTCGATCTACTGCACTATCATATCAGTCTTCCCTTCATCCACTTCAACTGTATTACTTTCTCTTTACTTGTATTACTGATCATCTCCCTAATGTTATAGGAAACTAGGTTATGAAATGCCATGTTTGGTGTAGTCTTATTGATCCCAATTATTTAATTCTCTTCCTCCAAATCCTTTTTCTCCTTCTCCTTATAATTCCCTGTTACAATGCTAGGTTTTACACTATATAGACTGTAATCGGTATCAAGAGGTTGGCCTTCTTCTATTTTTTCCATAATAATAATTTCTTTGCTGCGAGGGTCATCTGCTGAACCATATTTCCCTCTTGGAGATTTCTCATTACTGCCCTGTGTCTCTATATGTTCTGTTATTATGCAACCAGATGTTATTTCACCTTTCTCTACTTTAATTGCTTCACATTCTTCATCCATCCTATCTCCCCATAGTGTGGATGGTGAGTTCAGTGCTATGCTCCTACTAGTAGGTTTCTTTTCCACTGATTTGTTCTTGTACGCAGTGTGTCTTGTTGTATTAATAGATGTGTTAGTTTTTGAAGATTTACTAGGGATTGGTGATGAAATCGTTGATGGATTATCTCCTATTGGATTCTGCATATCTCCTTACTGAGAACCTTTAACTTGGTGCTGCTTCTACCCACTCTTATCTTTATTGTTGTTATTTCCTTTTGTGATTTCATTGTTTTTTTCATATGAACTTGTAATTTTATCTTCCTGTATTTCCTTTGTAGTCTCCTGGTTTGAAACATTCATCCTTTTATTTTCTGCGGATGCATCATTTTCACGTTCTTCTGACAATGAATCAAACTTATTACCTGTTACAACCTCCTTTTTATTTTCCTTATTGTTATTCACCTTCTGGGCTTGTTTGTTTTTAGGAGTTTTAGTCTTCCAGTTCCCAGGGTCTCCCACCACCTTTTCACTAGGTAAAATCCTTTCCTTCCGTTTTTGTAATCTCCCCACTTGATTCTGATTGGTGTGTCATTCTTCACTTGTAGAAGCATGTTCCTCGTCTTCCCTTTTTTGAATTATTTTAAATTCTGGATGAAGTATTCTTCTTTCCTTCATGTAATGAACTTGAAGTTTACGTTTCATACTATATTTAGGAATATAATCATATTGAACCTTCACAGTTTCAGATCTGATCGCACCAATATACTGATTTTCGATATCTATTATGACCTCCTTTGGCATAGGAGCCCATAAATCCACCAAAACTTTAACCCTTGCACAACTTGGCCTATTTTTATTAATGGAAGCTAGATCAAGTTATAGAGGTCCGCCAATAGCTAATGCCGATGAAGAAAGTGAGTCTTTCACAAAAATATTTGGCAAAAGGTTTGTAAAATAAATCCACGTTATTGCTTTAGTAGTTTCCTCGTCAATCTTTGACCGAGTATCATTAATCAAAGTCCTCATTAAATAGGAGTAACCTTCATTGTAAGTAATATAGAAATCTCCTTTAGATATGAACGTAGTCATTCATTAATGATGATATGATCAACACATGTCTATTTAGAAAAACACCAATTGTGCATTCTCCCTTTATTCCATACTGCAAAGGGATAACTTCCAGAGAACATCCGAATCAGGACAACCATATGAGAACTTTCCTATCACTGCAAATTAAAGGTTCTCAATTATATTCATGCGACATACTTCTGCCTCCGTCCACTTAATTCTAGGGGTCCCATCTATAGTGTGAATAAGCTTCCTAGGGATAGCTTCCACAACTTGGGTTTCACAATGTTTAATAGTATTCACACAATGTAATTGAGAGTTGAAGATTATTGTATTATCGATAATATCTTTTCAAGAAGTTAGAGGAGATTCATAATTGTTGTCAACTAAAGGTGGCGTAGTCAGCCCCTATGATTGGAGACCATAATCTTCTAGCATACGTTTGAATTTTAGGGTTCATTGTAGAAGAGAGAACATAAATTTTTTTGTGTTGCTTAACCATTTTTTAATTGAAGCGATTGAATTTGTCAATACATCAAACTTATTACCTTTTGCAACCTCTTTGTTATTTTTCTTGTTACTGTTCACCTTGTTCGCATGTCTGTTTTTAGGAGTTTTAGTCTGCCAATTCCCAAAATTGGGACTGAAATGTTTTGGGGGTATGATAGTATTATCGGTGGTATCTTTTTAATAAATATCAAATGTTGGTTATTATCTTGTTTATTGACATTACTAGTTGTAACTAACAGAAGATATTTATCCAATTATATATAATAGTGGTCTAGTTAGTGTTCAAGTAAAACAATTACTAACCATCAAAATGTTAGATTTTATAATTCCTTTCGTCATTAATTAGAAGTAGAATCTTACACACTAAACACTACATAAGTATATTTTCTTGATGAAAATAACTCTGTTGATTGAGCGTGAATACGAAAGCAAACATAAAATGTTGAGTCTTGCAAATCCTAACAAACTCTTACTCATAGAGCTATGGTGACAGAACGGTACACTTGATTATTCTTGTGTTTATCTCATTTTGTAAGATATTTAACATCACAAGTGAAAGTATATCTTTCAAGTAATCCTAATGGATCTTAGATTTTAAAAATAGATATTAGAATGGTCTTGTAGAAAACTCATTTAAATTAAGTAAAATTTGATATCTACTTCCGACTTCTATCCGAGATTCAAGTCCTTATCCTGACAGTCAACTACTATTCTGGACAGCGGGCCTGATTTTTGAATCAACTCTTAATCCTAACCCGAGGCTTGAAACTCAGGATCTAACCCTGATTCAGGACCCGACTTTTGATCCCCACTTTAACATTAAATTGTGATTCAACTACCAATGCTACCCCTTTCCCTACTCTTGATCTGGAACCCAACTTTGACTCTCGAATTGAGACCTGTCCCTGACTCAAGATCCAATCCCAATTCGAGACACAATCTTGACTCTCAACTTGGGATATGACTCTCGATATAAGATTTGGCCCCGACTCCTGACTTGGGATTCGAACCCCGATCTTGAATCGGATGTTGGACCTAATCCCGACTTGATGTTTCAAATTCGACTCCTAACCCCGACTTAACACCCCACCCTGACTCTCGACTCGGGATTTAACTGCCAACTCGAGATACGATCCTATTCTCGATTTCTCGTTTGGACTCAATCATTTACTCTAGACCACAGACCCAACACTAACTTCTGATTCGGGATCTAACTCGAGATTCGACAATTACAACTTTACACATTAATATAGTTAGAAAATAATAATTCAAATATAAGAAAACAGTCACCAATTTCAATCTTAGTTATTAATATTTTTAAAAAAATTAAGTTGATCATAAACAAAAGGTGTAGTAATATTTTCTACTACAACTATCAAGAATTTACATAATAAAAGGTACATCGAACCAATCCATAAGTATATAACAGTTCTCCAATTTGCACCGCAAAGAATAAATTAAGGTAATTAGATAAACTACAAAAAGTAATGGAAAAGGGCCTAAAATGCCCTTCAACTATTGGAAAATTGATACGGCCCTCGATCCGGGAGGATCTCGATACATATCGTTGACCAAAATGCGGAAACTAAAAGATATGTTCGAATTCAAAGGATCCGAATTTTAATCAACCAACAAGGAAACTATTAATTCACCCACAATAGAAACAACTCAATGATCGATTAAGAAAATAAAGTCAAAAAGCAATTAGAAGATTCACCCACTCCTAAACGCTCTCAAAAATGCTCGGCATTCGATACAACACGACGCCTTCAAACTAGGACTAAGTACCTACGTGACTAGCAAGCACTACAAGTTAAGAACTACTAAGCCAAAGGCTTTTAAAAGAAATTGTGTTCTTCCAAAAATGATCAAAGACCCTAAACAATTCAAATGACCTTCTATTTATAGAAGTTAAAGTTTTATTATTACACTTGAGTCCAAAAGTGACCCAAATTGACAAATTGGCCCCATACTTTTGGGCCTCTTCCAATTGAGCTCCAAATGTCTTCCAAAGCTTCCAAGCTATCTTCCTTTGTGGATATGCCTCCTTTGGCTCTCTATTGTGCATTTTAAAGCTCCCTTTGGTGCGTCTATCAACTCCACATCTTGGGTCATCGTGGCTAGACCATGAAATATAGGGCTAGCACGATTGGTGCTTTTTCGGACGTTATAAAAAATGGCCTAAAATGCGCTTCATCCACCTATTGGCACTATCATACCTTTGACATCTACCTATGAGTTCTAAAATGCCCTTCAATTAACATATCCTATTTTTATTTTTTCTAAAATCACTAATATGTGGCAATTTCTATTGGTTCATATATAATTAATTAAATTAAATAATAACCCCAACGTACAAACTCATATCCCTAATTTAAATGACCCGCCCCAACCCAAATACTAATTGACCTCTCTTTTAACCCATATAACTGCTGGCTCTTTCAACCCATTTCTAAGTTGACTAGGAACTCTTGCCAGATTGACATCAACAATCTATAATAATCAAATTCTACATGAAATAAGAACATTCAACTTCACGTACATGTTCACAGAATTACTCGTGAAACCATCAAGCAATGAAGTCATAAAGTTATCCGCAATTTGACTAGGGAACTTATCAAAGCAATAAGTCAATCAATCAAAACCACTACCAACCAAGAGCAAGAAGTACATTAAATCTCTTCGACTAAGAAGACTATCTGCTAAAAGTCTGAAAAAAATACCATTTTGCTCAATGAGGTATTTGTTCTGCTGAAGACAGCGATGCTAAGAATTTGAAGTTCTTAAAAAGATGACGGATCAATGGGTATTTAGGTTGGGGCGTGTAATTTAAATTAGGAATTTGAGCTTGTGGGTTGGGTTTATTATTTAATTTAATTACTTATATATGAACCAATAGAAAAATTCCATGTCATTAATATTTTTTTTAAAAGAAGGATATGTTAAATAAAGCGCATTTTAGAACCCGTAGGAGGATGTCAAGGTATAATAGAGCCAATAAGTGGACGAATGACATTTTAGACCCTCTACCAAAAAATAAATATAGAAAAGGGGAACCTCGTTTATTGTTTAATTTATGATAAAAGAAAAATACTCCTATATTTCTAATTTTTAATAGAAGTTTTACCATATACTAATTTGAGTTCGAACCAAATTCATAGTTTGACTGAAAGTTAATAAAATACCAATGTGATATTTTTGTATATACCAAAACAATCAATTAAAATGTGATAGAATTAGACTAAAAAGATATATAAATCAATCAACATTTTAGGAATATTTTGATCATTAAACATTATTATTCGTATTTTTATAATATATAATTATAAAGTAATCTCTTTGTACGTCTGTTGGATGAATATGCCTCACTATTCATTTTATAAACTGCAAATTTTGAGCCCCCAATAAATTATCAGAGACAATTGTCTACTTCTCTTAACATTAAGCAATTATTTTTAAATATAAGTTCAATATGAAAATTTTAAAATGATGGCTGAATAAAATTTAAAGACAAACTATAATAAAATGTACAACATTAAAAAAATGATCAGACAAACATATCAATTAGTTCTCTTGAAACGACGTTTGCAAGTACCATAATAGATTAGAAAAAGTCGTAATACAACATGTGATATGTGTTATTGATATATTATATCTTACATATAGGATAATCATTACTCGAAAATATAAATTATGGAGCTATAATGCAGTGAAAATATAAAAATAAAGGTATTAACACTACAACTATAAATCCAATAACGAACTCAAAGAAGATTCATATTAATCAACTTCAGTCTTAATTAAACCTGTAATCCGGGTCGGAACGGTTCTGTCCAGACCAACTGGTCCTTGGACCGGTCGGATTTCTGGCTGGCCGGGCTTTTACTATTCCGGGTCAGTCCAATTCGGTTCAAAATACTTGATCCAGACCGGCTCAACCCATGTGAATAGTGTCCGATCTGACCCGTTGTGAATAGTGATTTTGTTTTACAAAAAATAAAGTTAAAAGCTTAATTAATACAAATATATATTTATATAGTTTAAATTTAAAATTAGTACGAATATACAAGAGTTATTAATAATATTT
>JBDJHY011025315.1:0-14295 GCA_039654485.1 Withania somnifera
AGAAAAGGTAGATCAGTAGATAAAGGATCAAGTTGAGTAGCTCAAGCCTAACCTTTCCCATAAGCATCGTCCCCCTTCCCCTTACTGGAGAACTCTGTAGAGGTAAGAGAGCATCATTACCACCAGCGCACCTATGAACCATCTACAAGGAGTCTAGTAGAGTATTCCTCACAATAAGAAACAAAAGAGAGTCATATATTCCTAAGAAAGCCATGTATCCTCCCAAAGATTGGATACGTACATATACATACCGATCCGTGGTAATTTACTTGACACTTACTCCTATTGAAAAAGACATCGACAAACTTAGTCCTCTAATACAACTCTGTCATGCCCCCCAAATAAAGTTGTGATGGCATCTACATTCCACCTGTAGAACAACCTTAACCCTGTCCCAGAGAAGTCGGCGATGGGTTGTATCCAACACTATGAAAAGAAAAGATATAAAGAGAAGATATGGTAAAGGAAAGAAGAAAATAGCATTATAATAATAAAAATCAGAAGTAAAGCCCCAAAACCTAGAAAATAAAAAAGATAAAGAGAAGATGTGGTAGAGGAAAGAATAAAGTAGCATAATAGTTATAAGCATAAAAAGTAAACCCCCAATACCTGGTATCGGGTTGTAGAGCGTCTATGTATAAAACAAAACAAGATACAACCCGAAATGGGGAAAAAACTAAAAATAGCTCTCCAAAACCAAAACTACAACAACACTGCATCACAAGGAGAATCGATCAGCCTGAACGCCAAATGCTCATCGTGTCTCTGAAGAAGCTCCTATATAGACTATATGATCACATCCATCTTGCTAAATCATACCGGTATCTGCATCACAAAAAAGATGCAGAAGTGTAATATATGTATAAAAAACATGGGTACCCAGTAGCTATCATAAGAGGACCAGGTAAAAGAAAGCATAAATAAGGTAAGGTGCAACCATAAGCAAGTTGTGAAACAACACAAACGTATCAAACAAAGAGGGGTAAATATGGTAACCACTAGCACATACTGTGAAAGATCGTCCAACAGGGAATCTAAGTTACAAGTAAGTCAAGAATAGAGTAGAGAATACTTGGACCTCCAGTAACCCTAAAATTATAGTCACATAATGGATAAATAGGAAGGCATGTATATCTATGTACAAAAACAATAGATATGAAACAACAAGAAGCCTGGCTAGTAGACAATATTTATTGACAGTCCATACTACCAGCAAGTAAAAGTAGGCATACTTTGGAACCCGACGTGACTTGCCCCATAATCCCTAAGGGTACAAACAAGGGCAAAAAAATACAATGCAAGGGGGTTCCACAAGCTCTTCTTCCAGCAGTAAGGTACGCGATGCGGGACCCACAAAGGACTCGAACCATATACCACTACTCCTATCTATACTCCTCCCTCGAACTACATATCACGCCTTAAGATCTAGCTATCTAGGGCATAATTATCAAGCAAAAATACAAAAGGATCGACTTGCCCCGTATATGATATCCTAATGGAATTCCCAAGTACAATCACATAAGCATATCCAAATATATGGTAGAAAAACCAATCTCACCAATATACATTTACAAAAAGTACAATGGAAGTCAAGTAAAGTAGAATCAGATCAAGTGAGAAAGTAGCTCCATACTATCCAGCTATCATGGAAGACATACATATAGTAGATGAAAAGTCCCTTTAGTGACAAAACTGATAAAACCAAGTCATAGTATAAGTATCCAACTCAAAATCTCAACCGATTGTCTGCAATCCATAAAATATGCATGCTCGTCAAACACAACCAAACAATAGCCTAGATCGGCTCTAAATCCACCAGCTATATCCAGGAAATAGTTGTTAAGGTCTAATCACTAGTTCTTTCCCCTCCAAATAAACTACATTCCAGAGATAGCATTAAATATACGTATGGTTCCACGTATCCCCAGGGTAAATAACAAACCTATAAAGCCAGTCAAATAGGCCATGGGCTGGTAGAATAAACCTAACGGGCCTCCAACTAGTAACCCAACCACGAGCTAGCACTTTTACTATAAATATACAACTCTAATAACTAGTCTAATAAGAGTTGATTGTATCCAACCAGGCACTGGTAAAAGCCTCGACAAACACAATGGAAGAAGATAAAATATCGAGCAAGTTTAGAATCTCACCAAACTAGAAAAAATATAATCCACGTTCAGTACGAGTAAAAAAAAGACCTTTGTTACTATAGAAAAAGCAAGGTTAAAATCCTATCTAAAAATGAATCCCTGGCCCCCTAGATTGGACAACTAGAATATTTATACCTATGCTTAAGATCAACTCACAGGTCACGTGGTACAAAATTAGGCTCAAACCAATAGAAGATGAAGAAGAAACAAGTCCGCAAAGTATATAAAACATGAAAAGTTTTACCACAAAAGAGAAATCTAAGAAGTACCTAGTAGAAATGATCGTAGGCTCTCCAAAAAACGTTACCACAGATAGAAATTATCAACCAAGCCCTTCAATTATGCATAAATTAGCTCAGATTTAATAGAGAACTTAGGAAAATATTGGAAATATCCAATAAAAGAGGAGAAAAGTCTTTATATAAGCCTGTCAAGTAGTCATACAACACAGGTCGTACGATCATAACCCCTGGACACCTTAGCCTCCACATCACGGCCCCTATCCCCACGATCGCAATGACCAGTCTTACAAGGCAGCTATGCAATCGCGATAAGGCAATGCAACTCTAACAGTATGCAACTTCAAAATGCTTTGGAAAGGGCACAAAATGGAAACAATGTTTAATTTTAATAAACCAAATATAAAATTACATAAAAATGATATTACAGACTCAAGAGACTGATGAAACAACAATCCAAGGTTGTTTGAGTTGAGAAAGGCCTATAGTAGCAATAACTAAGACGGAACCAAGTGAACTTAGGGCCAGCCAAACATAAAAATAAGTACAGCCACTTTGAGAAGCATAGAAAGATATAAAACTATTAAGAAACAAAACTACCAATGCCAGAAGGCTACAAATAACATGTGGCATCTACCAGAACACTTTAAACATAGAGAAATTACGGTAACACAAAAATAGCCCCAAGGGTTATTAGATAGAGTTGCATGGATCTGTGTGGATATACCTATTACTTATCGTCTATAGGCAATATAACTCTAAGAAAACATCATTTAATTATTTCACTTTTATCTGTCATGGTTGTTCCACGTTTGTTGAGTCCTTACATGTTTTGGTTAGACAAATGGTTCTACTAGAGCTACCGTTGGTAAAGACGAGTATGTTATTCTCTATCTTGTTGCTTGAGGTAGAGGCTAGACTAGATCTAAATCCAAGGGTAGGGATAGGTGAGCATCCCCAATTAGTGGACATGCCAGAGCTTCCTCCCTTGAGATAAAGATTCAAAGGGATGAGAGGCAAGTCTCTTATGAGTGTAGGGCATCCTCGTTACTATAGGACACTTTGCTCAGTGTTTTAGGGGTATTGATGAGTATGGAATAGGGTGGTATTTTGTAATGTTCATAATCAAGAGCTAAAGAAATACCCTAGAGTAGAGGTTTATTCTAATGGTTCATGATCCATTGGGCCAGCCACCAGCAGCTTCAGGTCAGGTGGGTCAGCCACCCATGGTTTAGATTTCGGTGGGATATCTACCATTGGTTTATAAAGAGGCAGGACAACTACCGATTGCATGTCGGGTTTCTGATTCACTAATTCAAGGTGTTAGGACTATTGGTAGTCATTGTTGGGATGTCTAATAACCAGCAAAGGAGGTATGAGAGATTTTGAGAGATGGACCCAGCTCAGTTTCAGGGTGGCCAAAATTAGGATCCATATGAGTTTCTAACGATATGTAATGAGTTACTACAGAGTTTGGGGCTATTTTAGTTTCACAGGGTGGATTACACTGTGTTAAAGCTTTGTAGGCCATCCAAGCAGTAGTGGTATGCCAATATTGATTCTAGACCCGCCGGATATCCTCCCATGACTTTGAAGATATTTACTCAGACTATTATTGAGATATATGACTCACAAAGCATGAGTTATATCATTTATTGACATTTTAATGTATTGAATTAGGAGAGTATAACTATGGATGAGTATGTTTCTTTTTTTAATGAGCTATCTAGACTGCCTTAGCTATCTTGCCAGATGACTGAGGGAAGATAGCTAAGTTTATAAAGGATTTGACCTATCCTATCCAAGAAGCAACATTCAAATCCACCCAGTCAAAGAGAGGTACTTTGAGGGTAGGATTAAGGTAGCCATGGGTTTTGATCAGCAGCATAAAAATTAGATCAGTGACAGTAGGCGCAAGAGGCCCCATTCCTTTGGACCGTACTTAGGTTCCTTATCTGGAGGCAAGGGGTCATTTAGACATGGTAGTCATTCACACTATCGATCACTATTTCAGGAATCCTTTCAGACCTCTAGCACTATCCAAATAGTTCAGAATGCATTCAACCCTGTACAAAGTTCATACATGTATCATAGATGTTTTAGGGATAGGTGGACATTCTGGGTCTTAGATTTTATCTCATTATCCTACAGTCCCTAAAGCATGCAATGCTTTTTGTAGTCCTAACCACCTGTAGAGTTTTTGTCCCCATACCCTACATTTGGAGTATATGTAGACTTCTCAAGCTCTAGCTAGAGCACCTATGACTTTGGTCAGAGATAGATGAGGTATGCAGGTAGGTAGAGGTGCACATATTAGCATGGGTACACAACAGGAAATCAGAGGTTCTAGAGAAGCTCCATTTATCCCTAAGGTATGCTCGCATAGTGCTATGCTTTTTAAGGGAGACCCAAGTCAGAGTCTTCATGCAAAGTGATCACAGATATTTGACATAGACTTGTATCTTTATTGTTTGATATGGGATCCACTCATTCTTATATGTCCACATACTATTATGTGGGTTTTGATATGTTATTGGATTCTTTAGTTATACCTTTTTGTGTGTCTACTCCCGTGGATGATTCCTTAGTGGTGGATCAGTTTTGTCAATCCCGTCTAGTTGTCTTGTCGGGGTTGAGACTTAAGTGGACCTAAATTTTTTAGATATGGTAGATTTTGATGTTATTATAGGCATGGATTGTCTTGGCCCATAAAATGTTGACTTAGATTACCATGCCAAGACTATTACCTTGTGTATGCTCGAATACTAATGTTACGGTGTTTTATGTCACATTGTGCACTTAAAACTCCAAAAATAGAGCATGTTCGGGAGTGATAACAGTGTGTTTTAATTTTTTTATTGAGTATTTGTAGGGTTAAGTCAATATAAGGGAGTTTGAATCAATTGTTAAGAAAAAAGGCAGTTTTTACCTAAGTAAGAGTTGATTCGCCTACAACCAGATGAAATGTCTAACCCAGCCGCCTAACGGGAATAACACTGGCTAAAACAAATCAAACAAGCAATGGAAAAAATGAACCATTTGAAGGCAGACGACTCTTCTGACAGTGCAACATATTTGATGCTTCACTGGGTAAAGAACAAGAACCAGGCAGTCCTAATACACGTTCTGTCTATTGAGAGATGACTTTCCCAAAAGGTACCGTCTGGAAAAAATATCACTCGATACAGGAGGTGAAAGACTGAAGACCAAACAGTTCATGTATCACTAAATAATTCATCTCATATTTTTCCCAAACTAAATGAAGGCCTAGTCCAAGTTTCTATTATTGCACTTACACCCATACTCTATAAAAGGCAAATTTAGCATGGTTTTGAAACACCCAACTACTTACATATATTTTAGGGAGAGAAATATTTAGTGAGACTTGTGATTTTAGGGTTTGATGCCCATATTCTTTAAAGAATACAAGTGTTGAATTCTTTGATCATTATTCTACAATTAATTAAATGTTTAATTCTACAGTATGTTCTTCTTACTTTACAGTTTCATTATTGTAGGATGATCTCCATGGTGGGCTAAAATCCCAACCCTAGGTTTTTGGGAACCATGGGTTAAACTTCATTAGGATTATAATCTAAATGGCGCTGTTGCATCTATTCCAACATATGAACATAACCTCTACATAATAAACAACTTTTAGTGGTTGCAAAAACTATAACATGCCTAAGTTTAACTAGCACTAACCTTGTGGTTGAAAATAGGAGTTGAGATTATGCTAAGAGATTCGGGGCATTAACCCTCATCTAACGGTTGTGCTATAGCAAGAGTAATTATCTTGAGTTACCACGACAAATACAATGCACTCATTCATAGCCCTAATCCGGTGTAAAAGAGATTTTCTTAGGATTAAAGGTTGAAAAACACTTAAGTAAATAACACTGTGTTTGTATGTAACTCTATGTTTAGGAAAGATTATGCAACTGTATAAAGATTATAATCTAAAGGTTGGTTGAGCCCTGGTGAACACTAGGTCAAGGATACACTAACAGTAACAATAAATATTGTGATACAATAAATACCTTTTTTAATTTCCATTTATAGCTAGAAAGAAGCACTAACTATTAGCTACTATTGTTAGGTGTATACCCGATATCCTATTTCCTGTGGGATTGACCCTAACCTAGTTGGGTTCTATATATTGATAACAATCATTTATACTTTAGAAGGAAGTGTAATTTATACGTTATCAAATTTTGGAACCCTTAACCTAAAACATTCGCTTGTCCTCGATAAACAACATAACCAGTACACATCAAGCACTTACAAAATACTCCTGGTACATAATTTATCTCAGCATAATCAATCATTGGGCATCATATTATATCATCTAACTACATCTATTCACACTGAGACTTTTCTGAGTGATATATTGAAAGACCTTTCACAAGGCTTATATCCCCTAGACTACTGCATTAACTTATTCATAATTGATCAAAGTATCAACTTTCTCTCACAACAAAGAAGTCCTACACATAATGAAATTTATTTACATTAGGTATGGGAGAGTATTATCTCATACTCAGAAAGAAATCTAATTGTATACACAATAGCCATAGGCTTTCCATTATCAATTACCACTTAGTGTTCAATAGGATGACTGAATTATATTAGGACTTTGTTCGGCTTATATTGATGTTTGAGTGCTGGTAGGGCATGCATTGGGAACTTAGTGACTGACTGAACTTATTTTGTTACCCTTCTTTTCCTCTTTTGTTATTTTTCCTTTACAATCTTCTTTTCTTTTACACTTGACCTCGAGTCCCTTTATTGTACAACATGAAACCCTTCCCTTGTATCTCTTTTTCTTTTCTTTTCATGATTTGTCTTTTGATTGCTTTTTGCAAAACTTCTTTTTACATCTTCTTTGTAAAATATAGTTTCAAGGTAGCCACCCTCAACCTAAAGTCAAACTTATGTTGAAGACACATTACTCACTACCGAATCAGGGCCAAGACAGACTAATTAGCACATGTTATTTTATGGTGTTTTCTACCTAGCCACCCAGACTTAGGTTACAATGTCTATGTATAAGTTCACAATATCCAATAATGAATCTCTCCCTTTGATTCTTTCCTTTTTGAGGGTACTTAAATATGTTGGTTTTAGCATACATAAAAAGGGTTTAACTTGGAAACTCATTAGTTGATTGGTGACTCTTTTAAGGCTTTAGTTTCTTATCAAAGAAGGCCTAGTATCATTTTCATATCAGCCTACTTTCAACTTGTTATAATTTGAACCAGTCAAATTCTAGATATAATATACACAAAACATTACACAAAATTACTCTCCCATTGCCTTTTAATTTAAAATCATCAAGAAGATGGTATAGGGAGATACAAATACAACCAATAGTAACACCCTTACTATACTGCAGTTGTATAATACATATAATCAACACTTGATCGAAACCAATAAAATAACTGAATGTTGAAATTTCTTACATATAGGGTATTGATGTTTAATGGAGTACATAAAAATAAATAAATTAAATACATAAAAATAAATAAACAAAAATAGCATGCCTGAGGGAAAATAATCTGGAAACAAAACCCCTCAGACATAATAAAACAACCAAAACAAAAACAAGGTACACCCCTCCTACACCGAAATGATGCATTGTCCCAATGCACAACAGATAACATTGTTATAAAAACAGAAAGAGAAAGTGTACCTTGATGATAGCAAGAGTTGGTTGCCTCCCAATAGCAATTGATATAATGTCGCGGCATGCTTGCTTAGACCGCTTCAAGTAAAATCCTCTCTAAAAAGTGAATTGT
Organism: Withania somnifera; assembly: GCA_039654485.1. Lineage (NCBI taxonomy): Eukaryota > Viridiplantae > Streptophyta > Magnoliopsida > Solanales > Solanaceae > Withania > Withania somnifera. Next base: position 8,191 of record JBDJHY011025315.1, read on the forward strand.
CCCAATAGAGTGGAATTTCTTGAGGTGCTGCCTGTTTACTTTAAACCTGCATGCTTTTCATTTTCCACTTCTACTGCTCCTGATGGAAAAACTACTGTGACCAGGTATGGCTAGACCATTTTGACTTTAGCTTCCCTCAGAATAGTAACAAGCGTGAATTAAATAGCAACACCAGATCTGTTAGGTTGAACTCCCACTGTGTAATTCGTTGATCATGATACTTCTTCATTCATCCTTGTATATTTATGCCCTTGCATAAGTCTTGGTACACAATTCATCAATTTGGCCTAGCCGTAGCTTAGCGGCAGCATCCCAATCTAGATTTACCCTTTTTAAGGCCCACGATGCCTTGTGTTTAAGTTCTACGGGTAAATGGCAGGATTTCCCATTTACCAGTTAAAAAAAGACATACCTATTAGAGTTTTAAAGGTAGTTCTATAAGCCCATAAGGAGTTATCTAGCTTGCAGGACCAATCCGTTCTGGTGGCATTCACTGTCTTAACAAGGATTGACTATATTTTGTGATTAGACACCTCAAACTTACCGCTAGTTTAAGGATAATATGGCGTTTCCACCTTGTGCTGCTTCATCCATCTTGGTTAGTACTGCTCGGTAGGCCTTATTATGAAATGTGAGCCACTATCACTAATGATCACTCTTGGGGTACCAAATTTAGTAAAAATATTTCTTCTTAGAAAGGCTTTCCTTTGTTTTCTAGAAGGGAGATAGCCTCAACCCACTTTGACATATAATAAATAGTTACTAGGATGTACCTTTAACCATATGAGCTAACAAAGGGCCCCATGAAGTCGATTCATACGTCAAATAGCTCAACTTCTAGGATGGAGGTCAATGGAAGTTCATGTTTGGATGAAATAGCTCTTCCATCTAGCATCGCCAACAGGCTGTATGAACTCATATGAATCATGATGCAAAGTAGGCCAAAAGTAACCACACTGTAAGATTTTTAGGCAGTACATGCGATCCCGTGGTTCCCTCCAATTGGCGATGAATGGATTGCTTCAAGGATATCTCCCATTCCACTTTAGGGACACATAACTAGATTATATTGTCTGCATATACCCTGAATAAGAAAGGGTCATCCTAAAAGTAGCATTTGGCATCATGGAGGAATTTGCCTCTAGCATGCTAGTTCAGGCCCTCAGGTATAATGTCTCTAACTACATAATTTGCATAGTATTTATACCATGGGGCTCTATTTGTCTCAAAATTAAAGACTCTCTCATCAGGGAAAGGATCTTTAATTTTTGCATCCATCTTTTCTCTCCCATCTTCTTCCAGTCTTGAAAGCTGGTCATCCACTTGGTTTTTACACCCCTTTCGGTCTATTACCTTAAAATCAAATTCTTATAACTACAATATCCAATGGATCAATCAAGTTTTAGCATCCTTTTTATCCACCTCAGAGCGGCATGGTCAGTGTGCACAACAACTTTGGTTCCCAACAGGTACGATTAAAATTTTTTGAATATATAAACTACAGCCAGTAGCTCTTGCTCAATAACAGTGTAGTTATTTTGGGCCTCATTTAGAACCTTGCTAGCATAATATACAAGATGAAAAACTTCTCCCATTTTTTTTCCATAGCTCCCAGTGCTACACTACTAGCATCACACATGAACTCAAAAGGACCTGCCCAATTTGTTCCCCCAACTCGTACAGTGATCAGCTGTTGCTTAAGCCTTCAAAGGCTTCCAAGAATGCTTTATCGAACACAAAATTTACCTCTTTATCAAGGATCTTGAATAAAAGGCACATAATTTTTAAGTTTCTAATGAACTTCCGATAGAAACCAGCGTGAACCAGAAAGCTTCTCACCCCTCTGAAAGAAATTGGTGGTGGTAGCTTTTCAATCACCTCTACTTTCAATTTATCCACCTCGATACCTTTTTATAAAACCATGTTCCCCAAGACGATGCCCTATCTGACCTTAAAGTGCACTTCTCCAAATTCAGGACAAGATTCACTTCAATGCATCTTTATGAGACATTACCCAAATTAGTTAGGCAAACCTTGAAAGTGTCACCGACCACAGAGAAGTCATCCATGAATACGTCCAGAGTGTCTATAGAGAAAACAGACATCATGCACCTTTAGAATGTAGCAGGGGCATATATTTAAAATCAAATGTTCCATAGGGACATGTAAACATTGTCTTTTCCTAATAGGTGCTATAGCTATCTGGTTATAATAGGAATACCCATCTAAGAAATAATACCAACCCCGACCAGCTAAGAGATCTAATATCTGATGCATAAATGTTATATGAGTGGTACTTTAGAGTATCAACATTCAACTTTCACTAATCCATACAGATCCTCCTCCACCTTATCACAGGTCGCTGTGGGACTAGTTATTTTCTTTCATTCACCACTACTGTCATACTTTCCTTCTTTGATACAGAATGAACTAGATTTACTCATCAATTGGGTACACAACCCCTACATCCAACCATTTGATAATCTCCTCTAGTGCTCTAGGATGGGTATACTATCTACCTCTAATTCTATATGGTGCAGGCAAATACTCAATTGAATATCGATGATATCACCAATCGTCCATCCAATCCCTTTCCTGAACTTCTTCAAAATATGGACCAGGGTTGTTACGTGCTGCTATACTATCTGAATGAGATGATGACTAGAAAGGTGTTGTAAGCTCCTAGAAAGGCATACAGTAAATGGTCTAGGAGTGCTTTAAGCTCTAAAGTTGGAGTTTCTTTAATGGATGGTTGTCTTAGCGGTGATGACCTATTCTTTAGGTCCATTTCAAGCTTCCTAGGCTCATAAGAGTATGACCCTAGTCCAACTAACGTATTCACAGTTTTCGTATGTCCCTCCACGCTTTTATCATCACAATTCATCATGACTGTCAATGGATCAAGGAATAATTTTTCATCAACCATAGGTTCTTTGAGTTCCACTCATTCTTTCTCAATAACTAATACTACACTCATGTCCCTTAGCTACTTTATGGACTTGCATATGTTGAGGTCACTTCTTTAGTGTTTAATCAAAATTTTATCTTACCTCTTTCAACATCCACTAGAGCTCTTCCAGTTGCTAAAAATGGTCGACCAGGATGATGGGTACCATGAAATCAACATCACAATCAAGGATAACATAGTCTTCCAGAATTATGAGATTATTTACTTTAACCAAAACACCAAACAAAATTCCTGCTGGTCTCTTAACTGACTAGTCTGCCATTAACAGCATTCATTTTGCGGGCTGCCAAGCCTAATTTCTTGTACATTTCCAATGATATCAAGTTGATACTTTATCCTAAGTCACACGGTGTCGAGCAAAATATGAGGTTATGATGGTATATAGAATAGTGAATGCTTCCGAGTCTTCCTTCTTTTGTACCAAATACCGCGAGTATATTTCCCCACAATGATGGATGTTATCATTAGGCCCAAAGTTTATGGTTCTTTTCTTGGTTACCAACTCCTTCATGAATTTATCATATCTCGGCATCTGCTCTAGTGCTTCCACCAATAGGACATTAACTGACAGTTGTTTCAACATGCTCATAAACTTATGGTCATAAACTTTTGGGAGCATCCATCTTCTATTTTCTTTCTTATTCTTTTAGCAAATGAGGTGGAGGTCGAGGCATTTCAGTTACTTTTTCTAGCTCGATCTTACTTATGTCAAGTATCGGGCTCTTTGATTCCTGGGGTCCATTTGCATTTGCTTTACCCAAGCCTTCTTGTGTGCTTGGCGGTTCTATTGCCCTGGCCTTTTCTCTGACTAGTTCGGGATCTACTAACACCTTAACACTGCCTATGGTGGTATCCATACGATGGTTATGCCCCTTGGAATTGGATGCTTAAGTACTTCCATTCTGCTGGTTCAAGGATACAGACATCTGTCCTATCTGAAATTCTAACTGTTTTATTGACACTGAATATGATTCAACCATTTGATCAATATATAAAATCTTCTTGTTTATAGCCTCCAAGATTTTACCCAAATATTCAACTTTCTGTAGTACCATGGCCAACATTTCTTCCACCCTTGATTTACTAGTTGCTTCCTCTCGCTGCCCTGACTTCCAATAACCCCCACTCTTTCTCTGTTCAAAGGTGTCATTATGCCTCTAATTTAGGTGCTCTATTACGATAATCGTCTCTTCCTTGAAAATTTCCTTTGCTTAGGTTCCAACCTTGGGTTCCCTAATGAACCCCCCCCCCAATTTTTCAAATATCTAGCCTCTTGTTCAAAGTCTAATTCAATATTATCGTACTCACCTTCTTCATGAGAAATAACTGTTTCACTTTCTCATAGCTGCCTCCTAGAAATTGTTTAAACATTAGATCAATCTGTGTCTTTAAATGCACCATATCTTGGTCTCGCTCATTATTTCTTCGGCGTTGTGTAGCCGATATGACATTATTTTTTGCCCTACCAGATATTTCAAAATCTCTGGTGTGCCAGCCTCTTGTCTTCTTTGTTGTCATGTCTAACTCTTGGGACACATGTACATAAGTGCGCGACATGTAGGACCTCTATTGATTCCATCCACTTCCAATTTTGAAGGAGCACCTAGCACAGATAAATATTTTCTTTAGGTAGTTATCTCTCAGTCCATGTATGGGGAATTGCTTGATCTTCTTGTTAAAGCCTACCTATACTTCATGAACAACTTCATCAGGCATCTACCTGAAGTTTGTTATCTCATCTCTTAGCACTAGCATTTTGGATGGGGGAAAGAACCTTTTTAGGAAAGCCTCTTTCAGTTCCATCCAATTTATAATAGAGCCGGGAGGTAGATCGTCGAACCACATAGTAGCTTCTCCACTCAATAATAATGGGAAAAGAAACAACCTGAGAGCATTCTAACTGACTCCAGGCAAGTTGCAAGACTTGCAAATGGCTGTGAAGTTCTCCAGGTGCAAGTTTGAGTCCTCACCAGCAACTCCTCGGAACAGACCTTTCATCGTCAACAACTAAATCATTGTGCTGCTGATGTTAAATTTGTTGCCCGAGGCTAGTGGGGTAGAATGATTGCCCCGGTTTCCCCAACCCTGTCAAGGTCTATATCCTCATCATCCATATACAACTCGTGCTGTCTCAAAGGTTGAGGTATGCGGGGTGCATCTGGATAGTTTTCATGTTGTGCATATGCAAGACGTTGTTTAAGACCAGGTAGAGCGACTTTATCACGCCTATTCATCCTCACAAAGGTTTGTGATATCTCGGGATCGAATGGAAAAAGAGGTGTTTCTTGACTCCAAGTGTTTGACATATACTACCTGTGTCCTACAGCAGACAAAAACAACACAAACATGAAAAACTAGAAATAAACCTAACTAACAATCATTATATTAGACTTCACTGAAAGCCTTATTCCCCGGCAATGGCGTCAAAATTTGATAACGCTCAAATTACACTTTCTTCCAAAGTATAAGCGATCGTTCGTCAAAATATAAAACCCAAATAGGATGGGGTCGATCCCACAGGGAAAAGGGTGTTGGGTATACGCCCAGCAATAGTAGCTAATAGTTAGTGCTTGTTTCTAGTGATAAACAGAAAGGAAAAAAAGGGATTTATTGTATCGCAATATTCATTGTTACTGTTAGTGATTATCGATTGACTCAAGTGTATCGTTGACCTAGGTTCATATTCACCAGGGCTCAACCAACCTTCCGATTGTAATCTTTATACAGTTGCATAATCTTTCCTAAATGTAGAGTTACGTACAAACATAATGCTATTTACGTAGGTGTTTCTCAACCTTTAATCCTTAGTAAATCTCTTTTACGCCGGGTTAGGGTTGTGAATGAGTGTATTGTATTTTTCGGGGTAACTCAAGACGGTTACTATTGCTACAACAGCAACCATTAGACGAGGGTTCACTCCCCAAATCTCTTAGCATCATCTCAACTCCTAGTTTTATCCATAGGGTTAGTGGTAGTGTACCCACTAAAAGTTGTTTATTATATAGAGATTACGTTCATACGATGGTGTTGGATATTTTTAGAGTGCACAACACACTAGAAGGGGGGGTTGAATAGTGTGTAGGAATTTTCAAAACTTTTTGCGGAATTTATGGAGTTAAGAAGAAAGCTGTAAATAA
>JBDJHY011025425.1:0-14294 GCA_039654485.1 Withania somnifera
CGCCCCTAATATTTGCCAAACGCCCAAAACGTAACGGATGAAGCATTAATGGGTCAAAGACCCCAAAATGATCAACCGCCGGGTTCTTTCAAATTTGGCTTTAAATTATGTTGCGTTTTTATTATACTAGTTTGCATGTGTATTTATAATATAGTAATAGAATTTTTTAAAAATATTAATCAACACTTTGATTAGTGGCTTTAACTATAGGACAACATTCAAGTATTTTTTTAATTTAAAATAGAATTCATTCAATGTAAGATTGAAAAGTATTTGACATACTTTTTATCTTTCCTTTCCTAAGTTTTTCAATAAATATCAGCTATTGATTTATTATCTTACTTGTTGATATGAATAGTTGTAACTGGCTACAGATATTTACCTAGTTATGTATATATAATAATGGTCTAGCTAGTATTGAAGTAAAAATAATTATTAATCATCAAAAGTGACTAGCTAGTATTGAAGCAAAAACAATTATTAACCATCAAAGATCGGATCTTCCAATTACTATTATCATTGATTAGAAGTAGAATTTCACAAAATAAACACTACATACATATATTTTTTATGAAAATAACTTTGTTGATTGAGTGTTAGCACAGAAGCAAATATAAAATATTGAATTTTGTGAAGACTAATAAGCTCTTACACATAGAGGTATATGGTTATGAAATTGTAGTCCTGATTATTCTTGTTTTGTCTTATTTTGTACGATCATTAACATTAACTAGTGAAAGATTAGATTTCAAGAAATCCTAATGGATTTTAGAGTTTGAAAATAGATATTGGATTTGTCTTGTAAGTACTTATTTAAATACGGTAAAATTTTGATCCCTACACCTAAAAAATATTTTTATTAAAAAATAAGTGATTTTGTTACTTATTTTCTAATGTTTGATAAGGAGGAAGAAAATATTATTCTAATAACATTTAGACATATAATTTGAAAGTACTAATGTCAACCAATTCAACCTCGAGGATCAACTCGATACAGAACACTACTCCCGACCCCAACCCGAGATAAAAGTCCTATTCTTGACACCTAACTACCACTCTGAACCCCGACCAAAGACTCGAGACCTAGGATTTGATCTTGACCTAGAATCCGAATTTTGATCCCCGCATCGAGATCAACTCGTGATCCAACTCAGATACCAACTCTTTTTTCCCTTTATTGATCCAGAGCACAACTTTGACTTCAAAATTGAGATCTGACCCTGGCTCGAGATCCAATCCCAATTTGATACACAACATTGAATCTTTACTCGAAATTTAACTCCCGATCCAAGATTTAACCCCGACTCCTAACATGGGACTCGAGCCTTGACTTTTAAAGTTGGACCTAACCTCGTCTCAGTATTCAAAATCCAACCCCCAACCCCAACTTAGTACCTGGCCCTGACTACCAACTCGTAACTCGATCCTATTCTCGATATATATTTGGGACTCAATCATTGACTTTCGACCCGAGACCTAACATGAACTCCTGACTTAGGACCCCCTAGATCCAATTTTAATGTTTGACTCAAGATATGATTCCTGTCTCGATTCCTGATTCGGAACTCGACCTTGACTTCATAATTGGGATATGAACCGAACTCTCGATTAGAAACCTAATTCCAACTCTCGACCCAGGACTTGACTCTAATTTTTTATCCCAACTCGAGATCTTACTCTTGACCTAAAATCAATTTTGACTTTTGATTTGGGATCCGACCGTGACTCCCGACTCAAGATCTAACTCCTGACCTCAATTCTTGATTTGCTACTCGATCCTGACTCTCGACCTAGGACATGCCCCTATCTCAGGATCCGACTGTTGACCCCGACTCTTGACCTAGGACCCAATCTTGAGACTCGACCCCGAATTGAAATTAGATGAATGAAAAAAAAAAAAGATGACTTGAATCAAAATAAAAATGAAAAATAGATTATCAACATTTTATTAACACAAGATATCCTCATATAAATCTAAAGAACTAAAAAATATTTAAAATATCGCAGTGTGAATTAAAAGGGATTGGAAACACTCCTAATGAAGTTGAAAGTCAATTTTATTAGAAAAAATAATTCAAAATATGCGATTCATATGTAAATTGAAAGTGAGATATTACTTTTATGAATAAACATGAAAAATAATTTTTATTTTTGGTGCGAAATATGATTAGGGTTTCTATATAATAGTTGAATATGAAAGTTATAAGAAGTAAAATTTATTAATTTCAAACTCCTAAATCTAAAAATATAGTATTGTCTATTGTACGGTCTTTTAATGAAGAGTAAATTTTTATTGAAATGTGTCATATTATATAAATCAAATAAGGAAAATATGTTTTGTTTTAGGATGCCAAAACTTCTACTATTATAAAAAAAAAAGACATAATTGCATGCTAACTTCATACATATGATTCTTATTTATTAGGTTAGTTATTTTATGAACTATTTTTAATACATTATTCAATTAAGAAAATATTTAATAGTCAAGATTTTTTTGAATGTAAAATTTTTAAAATTTAAAAATAATAAATAATAATTTTGTCTAATGCAGATTCTTTTAATAAAAGACAAAAATTTCAATACATTTTTAATGATCTTCCCGTTGTTAATATTTGCTTTGCACTTAATAAAAAAACTTACATTTAATATGTAATTTTCTTGTAATTTATAACCTTAAAAGTTATTAACGAAAACAAAAAACAAAAAAAAGATCATGTTGCATGCAACAGAACGATCCGAATTTAAACTAAATAAAAAGAAAAAGAAAGAAGTAGAAAAGAAATAGCATTATTGATAAACCTAAAACAAAAACATTCTCAAAATTTTAGTTAATTAGAGTTGTAGTTTAAGAATGAGACTGTTATTTATATAATATATATATGTTAATTAAATAATAATTTAATTAATTTAAAAGTGCAAAATATTATAGCTCTTATTAAGGAAATATATTGAGCAAGTACTTCATATTACCCAAAAAAATGGAGGACCGTGAAGAAAATGAAAATGGAAGTATCCAATAAAACTTGATCTTTTCCAAGTTTGATTTAAAACCAGTTGTCTTTGATGATCATCAAGATGATAATCGTGATAACAATGACAAGGAAAAATCATATAATACACATTGATATAATAAAGAAGTACTTTTTCGTTTCTTTGGAAAAGTATTTAAAAAATTATATACACCTCTAATAACACTGAAAATAAGGCAAAAACAGAAGATAAGCAATATATATATGTCAAAAGCTAACAGTATTGACAATTCTACTTCGATCTTTGTCTCATATTTCGTCTCCTCGTCAATCTTCTCATATTTTGTTTTGCTGATTGTACAAAATGGGACAACAAAGCAGCACGTAATTACAATATAAAACTAAAACATAAGTAGAATAATTAACAAAGGAAAAGAAAAAAAAAATCACTAAAACCCAATACTGCAACAGACACAGTTTGCGATGAAACAAAGAGTAGAGAAAGTGTGTTTATAAGGCATAAAACAGAATTCATTATGTGTTAGGTTTTTTCTACTATGTATTTTATATATATATTTTTATAGTCATTATTTGTAGGAGTAGGGCCCAAGCAAAGTGGGCCCATTGGCAGAGGCCCACTTAAATAACGGTAATAATGTTAATAATTGACATTTACTACAATTAAAGACTCCTAAATGAGGAATAGTTATACATGGAAAGTACTACCCGGAATACGTGGTGGAGTTATGGTAGGATTGTGATTGTCATAATTAGCTTTATCACTCCCGAAAATCACGTAAAGATTAACTCATCTCCTTACTGGGCACCAAAGCATCTATAAAAGCTCAGGTAAGGCCAGGAAAACAGGTACGCTCAATATTCTAAATATACACTCTACTAAATACTTTGGTAACTCTCTTTGCTTGGTTACTTACTTAAGCATCGGAGAGCAACCCCGGGGACCACCCTGGCCCTTTTGTTTTGCAGGAACGTTTGTGATCCTTTGTTAACAAGTTTGGAAGCTCTTTTGTTCGTGGTTCTCAGACGGATAATTACCCTGGTAAATTTTAGGACTTATCAAGAGGCCAAACTCAAAACAAAAATCAATATTGCCAAAGACACTGTAAAAAAATTTACACTATAAATTGATCCAAAAGGTATCTAGAAATTAAAATTTGACTCATAATTTATTATCTAATGAAATTCCTAATTTACTTCATTTTTCATTTCTTCCCGTTAAAAAGTGGTGGGCCAACAAAGACAAATCACAAGTCAACTACTCAAGGAATTGCAGAGTTCTAGAATGTAAAACCTACAAAATATAGAAGACAACTAAACGGATCATGCATCCTGTTATTCAACAAAATTATTACACAACTGGCCTATTAGCTTTTGACTTAACATTTGGAAAGTGACAATGTTAGCTACAGTAGAAATGCAGAAGAAAATAACAAAATATGAAAGACAAGATGACATAATCTTCGATGCAGAGTAGTTTTCGCTTATAACAAATAGAGAGAGGAAAAAGGACAACAAATCATTAGTATAAGCTCAATAATTCTACATCTTCGGAAGTGAATAGTATGAGAGAAATGCAACTAATGATTAAAAAATGACTCAATTAAACCCAAATGACAAACCCAGATAAAATCAAATCCAGCAGAAACAACTAACCAAACAAATCAGGCCACAAAATCCCCCTGTGCATGCTCATCTGAATCAAATTCCATCCCAAGTCTTATAGGCACATTACATCTACCTTGACACTCACTGGATGCAATCTCCATAACAAATGGAGAACAAATTTATTATTCATTTTGTGCTTTAAGAATTTCCGTTTTGTACTTAAGGAGTCCAATTGAGGCACACATTATAGGCATTCTTTCCTATTGATACCATTCACATTTTAAAACAATACGGAGTAATTTCTTTTTAAAAGTATAAACAAGTTTGTAAATTTCAATAGAGTTTATAGAGGGGTAAATTAGTAATTTTACCCTCCTTATTTGTAATTTTTAAAGGAGGGCGTCAAAAGAGAAATGAACAACTATAAGTTAGTAATGCATAAATGAACAAGCAAACTTGATCTTACCTGGATTAATCACTTCAAGTTGAAGAGTGCATATTTAAACATTTTAATTGACAACTAAAAATACTTCAATTTGTTCTTGGCGTGTTCTGTAAACACATGATGCTGATATGATAAGTTTTACCATTTTAGAAGTGTCTAAATAATTATTTCATGTTCAATTGAAACAGTGAAGACGAGTTGATGTGCATACACAAAAGTGTTTAGTTTTGAATTAAATTTATATGTGAATACCTATTTATGTATTGTGCCATAAAAACAATAATGTGGACAAAATAATTTGCATTCATCAATATAGCCTGGGTGTTGTTTGCAGAAGAAACGATTAACTTTGCGCTGAGTGTTGTTTGCAGAAGTACTAGAAGAGATATATTGAACTAGTGTGTTTTTTGTGATCTATGGCTCAATTCATTTTCTGTGTCAGTACCGCCATCATTTACTTTTTTTAATACTTTTTTTAAATCTCTGATTTGTCTTGCTCTCTCACATAATTTGATTTTTGGGTTACCAATTCAATGAACTTGAAAAGACTCGATCTTCTTATTGGGCCATTCCCAAAATCTTCAGCGAATAAGTAGATCCTTACAGAAACTTAAAAAAGAAATCAGGTTGAGCTAAAAAAGAAAAATGCAGCAAAACACTCACAAACAATCATTGCGCTACAAGGAAGTCTTAGGGAAAGGAAACTTTAACTTGCCGGAGAAAAAAGGGGAACCAATGCACCACATTGAAGCTAAGAACCCTGGTGGTCAAGGAGAAAATGGGAACTTCCAGACTTCCCAAATCTACTTTTCTAACCTTTTCTGTAAAACTTTTGTTCTATGTACTTTTCTATGATTGCAGTGTATATATATTTTCAAACTGTACGTAATCATAATAAAATTTCTGAACCACAAATAGAATATATTACTGACATAAATTTGAACATTAGCATATATGTCATAGAAACTTATTTGTGTATTCTTTTAAGATTTTTAAAAAAGCCTTTCTGATTATGAAAAGTGGTATATGCAAGAAAAATTAGAAGCAGAGGGTTCATTGATTTGTACATGCAAACAGTTTCGACGAAGAAGAAAACCCACAAAGATAAATAGCTTCACGGAGAAGAAGACCTACCTAAGAAGAAGTAGACTCAAAGAAGAAGACCTTCGGACCTTTCAACGGAGATCTTTCACAGGAAATTAACTCAGAAAACACAGCAAAGCTCAGAGAAGACAGTAAAGTCGAAAAGACGTCTTGTGGGAGATGAAAATAGCTCAGAGAAGAAAGATGTCATGGAGAAGATGACTAGTCATGGTTGTTAGGTCAGAGAAGGCGAAAGCTCTAGTAATCTCCATTTTGAGAGTTAAAAAAGCAAAATGAGGGAAATGGCTAGTCCAACCTAATTAGTTTTAATAAAAAGAAAAATTAAAAAGCGGGTACAATAAATAAGTGGAGGGAAAATTTTCGGGTGTTCTCATTTTTTTTTTTTCGGGTGTTCTCATTTTTGGCATAATATAACCGTTGCCATAGATATTCAATTTATGTAATTATAGATATATTTAATGTGGCAGTTGTGGAGAATATGCTACGGTTTATTAGATTTAACAGTAGTATGTGACGGTTTAAACCGTATTTATAGCGACAGTTGTACAACTATCGCTAAATAATCAAAAATATGTGCGTGTCTCGCGTATTTATAGAAATAAAATGTATCTGCAAATACATCTGTAGTGCTATTGTTATTTGATTGGGTTTCCGAAGAAATAGGTGGAGGAATAGAGCTCAATTTCTTTATGGGTTCCTCTATTGTTTGCTTTCACAATTAATTCTTTAGCATCAGTTGTATCCATAGCTGGAGAACCCATTGGAGAAATACTGGGTATTGGAATTTCTTTCAAGAGATTTTAACATTCTTCAATTGGGTGTTAGCACAATAAAGATGATGAATTGATGACAGAGATTTGACAAAAAATTAGCATGATGAAGATAATGAACATGGAGGAGAAGATTGAGGGAGAGAGTACGAAGGGGGGAGGGGGAAAGAGGAGGAGAGAGGGAGCGAGTGTGTTGTGAAAGTGTTTCTATTTTTTTTCCAAACTTTCACGTGTTCAAATAATTATAGGATCGATAATTAGTTATTCATCTTTTTTGCCTAAATAATACTCCCTCAGTTTAAATAAATTACTTATCCCACCTTTTACATGTTCCTCAAAAGGTAATAAAATAAGAAGGTTATTTTCATTAATTTATTTTTAATATACTCTATTTATGTCGGGTCTTATTCATCAATATAAAGATTAACAATACATGAATTTTTTTGAAATTTTACCATATTTATACTTTAAAAAGAAATAATTTTATGAATAAATGAAAAGAATTTAATTAGTTATTTCTTGGATTTAGAAATTGATAGGTAATTTCAAAAAATATTTTAATTAATATGAATAAATAATATGTGACGGAGAGGATAGGAAAAATATATCGGAAGTTAAAACCATTTAACTGAATACGTGGTAGGCGTAAAAAGGATTATAATCAATGAACATCAATCAGACCAAGGAGTTGTTTGATCATCCTAAAAGAAGATTTCGGAATGACCTTACTTGTACCAAACAATAGGAGTCCAGGACTAGGAGGATCCAATTGAAAAGGTTCAGAGTGCCGAGATAGAAGATAACTCGAATAATGGCGTTATTTTTTATTTTATTTAATTCAATTTAACGTCTATGATCTTAGTAATAAGTATGACTTACGGGTGAGGATCACAGAAGCAACTATCCTGTAAATTTCCTCACTTTTCCATTATTGTAACTAATTTATTTCACTTGATTACATTATTTATATTTTCTGTCAACTTCGTTGGTCATTACTGATCTTCAGAGGTTTTCATGAGTCAATAAGAATTCCTTCCAAGTCTTGCTTCCTCGGTTATGTTTTCATAGGCTTTTTTATTTACATCACTTCATCATATTCACATGATCAAAGGATTATTACTACAAATTTGGATTACTTGTGTTGCTATTGTTCTCATTCTAAATAATTTAACCAATCGATCTATAAACTAATTTAAAGCTAAACGTGTTTGAAGCACGGTATTCCACTTTGTCACGTACAGTATACAAACAAAAAGCAACAATATAGGAACCATGTTTAATGCATTCACCAACTACCTTTCACACAAGTTCACCGTAAATGCATTTAACATTCAATTGCATTCGTATGTTAGTAATTAACCAAGCTAAATATGGACAACAAAATATAGGTAGCAGAAGGTAGCTAGATTTTAAATGAAAACAAGATAATGTCCACTGAGGCGTCACTAATTACTATACATACTCCATCCTATATTCAAGAAATATAGTCTCTCAACTAATTAGCAAATTAGTTAATTCCTTTTTTTTTTAAGGTTTTGAAAAAAAAAATGGCATCCAACTTAGGAAAGATTGAGGTTGAAGTTGAGGCGAAAACTCCTGCAGATAAGTTCTGGAATAGCATTAGGGACTCCACGAATCTCTTCCCTAAGGCTTTCCCTAATCAGTACAAGAGCATCGAAGTTGTTGAAGGTGATGGCAAGTCTGTTGGTTCTGTTCGCTTGATCAAATATGCTGAAGGTAAATAAAAATAATATACTAGTTCATGCATCGTTTCCTCGTGTTTTAATTATTAACCTGTAACTTTGTCTTGATTATCCTTTTTTATGGATGCTTACCTGATTACTACAAAAAAAATGGTAACTAGAAACAGAAAACCAACCCAAAAAGTTTGATTCTTGTACCTAAAAGTCAATAGAAACTAGAAAAATTTGATCGCCACCGGGCTTTATAGGTTCCACTACTAAAAGTTTAATAGATTTAAGAACTGGCCCTTAAAAGGTTTTAGCGACCAGTAATGTTATGATCTCTAAAATAACTGCATTTCCCGTCCTAAATAACGTATTGGTTACCAATAGATTTTTCACATTTGTTTGGGTTGAAAAAGTTTTGTCCCTATGTGATATAATTGAAATTTTGAAAGTCAATCAAGTTTTTCTTTGATTGAAATTTTCTATATGTTTTAAAAATATTTTAAATTATTAATTATTATAATTTATAATAATCTTAAATTTTTACCTAGTTTTCATAAATATAAAACTTCTATGTCCGAATTCACGATCAAAGTTTAGAAGTTTGAATATTGAATATCAAAATTTCAACTGTTAAACAAATTGGGACAGAAAAAAATAATTAGGACTAAAGGACTGATTAGAAGCATGGATGGTCCCTGAGGAGTTTAACTTCTTATATACTAATGATGAAAAGAATTTGCTAGTATGATAATGGCCCTTAATAAATGAAATCCTTTCAAAAAGTAAATTTCCGTTCATGAGTCCATATGGATTCTATCTAGGATCATAAATGTGTCATCTGAAAATTAAACTGATATGACATGTTGTCTCTGTTCAATTGTTCTGTTTTCTTAACTTCCATAATTTCTTTTCATATAGGGTCCTCATTGGTCACATACTCAAAAGAGAAACTAGAATTGGTTGATGAGGGAAACAAAACAGTTGTTTACTCTGTTATCGATGGTGAAACCTTGAAATATTACACGAGTTTCAAGGGAAGCCTCACTGTAACTCCAAAGGGAGATGGAAGTTTGGTAAAGTGGAGCTGTGAATTCGAAAGGGCAAGTGATGACATTCCTGAACCACAAATCATCAAAGATTTTGCTGTCAAGAACTTTAAGGACCTTGATGCTTATCTCACTGGAGCATGAAGACCTCACCTGTTGTGTGAGAAATTATTGCATAGTATATAGTTTAATGAATAAAATTTCTTGCAGGGATGTTTTCATCCTGCAGAAAATCATCCTGCAGAAAATCTAAGTAGACTTTACTTCCCTAGTAATGTAAGTGTAACAAATCAATATAAATAAAATCCAGCTATGGAAAATAAGATGCTATGGCATTCTAAGTTCCATTTCCCTGAGTTGGTTTCACATGGATTCAGTTCAGCTACTAACAATTAAGTAAGACTTTATTTTCAGTTTCAATTTATTTGTATTAAAAAAGACTTTTGAACCTTAGAATTTTAAACATAAATGCTATGTGAAAAGATAAATTAAAAAATTATTAAATTACAAAAGAGACATTTTTTTAAATAGACTAAAAAGAAAATAACACAAACAAATTTAAATAGAGGGAGTAGTATATTATATGTTACTCCTTCATGATCGAGGTGATGCAATGAATTACTCCAGCCTACTTTATATGTTAACCTTATGACATATTTGCTTTTAGTGGCGGAGCTACCTATTGGGAAAGGGGTTAAGTTGAATCTAATTCATTGAAATACCATAGAATAGAAAATAGGGTAAAGTAATATTTACGTATATAGATTATCGAATATCCCTGACATATATAAATGAAGCTCCGTCAAAAGGTTGTACTCCCCTTATTCGAATTGTTAGCTCCGTCACTATTTGCTTTTTAATGAAAGTGATTTCAAAATCTCTCTCTACGCCAATAACTATTTATGTTTTCCAGGTTGATTAGGGGTTCAACTTCGTCCCCCCGCCCCAGCTATTAGTATCTCATTTTGCATAATATCTCTTGACTTTTGATGATAAATTGTTGTCTTAGAGTAAGACACTGATAATGCTCACCGATACTAATAGATTCTCAACCCTCTACACTATCAGCTTTAGAAAAAATATAATGATGTTTCTTACAAAACAACCTGGTACATATGAAGGGGCCACAGGAAGCAAAATATCAACACTCTGCAGGAAAATAATTAAATGTGGAGAAAGGCTTGTAATCTTTCCCAAATATATATAAGTGGATATGTCACTTAAAAATTGAATTAAAAAAGTGACATTTTCAGATTTCTTACGTATAAAAATAAAAAATCTCTTATAAAAAATAAAACTAAAAACAAATTTGTAAAATAATACAAAATCAGATTACACCTTATTCGCCAAAATATATCATTTGACAGGTACTAAAGTATGGGATGATATTGTGTTCATCGTTTTGATTTCTTTGTTTCTTTATACTTTTCAATTGAACGATCATCAATTTTGTGCCGCTTTCAAGTTTTGGTCACGAAAGTCATAGACTCTAGATTGCAGAACTATTCTGTTGCATAAAATCAGCTTAAAAACGCTTTTAATATGATGTGATATTATCTACTTTAAAATAATTAACTGAAATGATTTTTTTTAATTTTTTTTATATCATGCTACTTTTTACACCTTAGACACTTTCTTAAAAAAATAAATTTAATTTAATCTGCGATTTTATTTGCATGCATACTCAATAATTTTTTTTTATTAGGACATCTATCCTTTAATTTTTATTAGTACAGATGGGGAGAAGCATCAGGTAAACCATTATGCAAGTAGGTATTAAATTCTATAATTTTCACTTGAACTTTTCAAAACGATTCATATGTCTAACATTGCTTGTAGAACATCTATAGGGGAGGGGGTTTACAACCCGTCATGGGAACACCTTTCGTCAAAGATCAAAATTTATTCAAGTACCAAGATATACTTAATTTTGCACATCATTACATTGTAATTGCTTTTGACGCAATGGAAAGATTCTTCAAAAGTGTTGCTGGGTTAGGAGTTTGAATCTTTGCTTTTGTTTTTGAAACTCACATCACAGTCCTAATTCACACTAACCCTTTTCAATTTTTTTTTGGTGTGGTCACCTAATCTCACTAATTTAGCTTTTCTTTTCAATTGCTCCCTTTACCACTACCTCAAACAAAGTTATATAGGCTACTTTGTAAAAGAGATATTTTTAAAAGAAAAAAAATTACATGACACGGAAAATATTAACCTTTAATGTAATGATTTATATAGTCATTTTTATTTTTCTTGAAACTTGATCATTTTATCTCTCCCTGTAATTTCCCCGAGGTTTATTTGGATCATAGGTGTGGTTGTTTGAGAATCGGAGTGAAAAGTTGTGAGTTTTAAAAAAATTTATTTTTGAAGGTTTTGAAGTTGATATGATTGACTTTAGTCAATATTTGGAGTTTCGAGTCTCGAAATAGAATTTTGTTAGTTCCATCAGCTCCATAATCTAAATTTTTGATCTAGGAAGGCCTTTAATTCCAGGTTTGCGATTTTTGTGCCTAGTTTGGGCAATTATATGATATAAGTTGAAAGATTAAGCCTTAGGGTTGACTTGGGTTAACATTTGAGGTTTGAGTGCTCAAGTTCGATTTTCGTAGACTCTGTTAGATTTAGAAGATGGTCTTTTATTTAGGAAAAGGTCCAGATAATATTTCGGGGATATTTCGAGAAGTTTTATTTAGATATGTCCTAGGAGGATATCAGATTCCATTTTATATGGAATATCGAAATTAGTAGGTTTGTATCTATAATTTTTTGTGTGTGTTTTGGAGGAGGGGGGGGGAGTTCCAAATAAATTTCGAGGGTCCTTCCAGAATTAGTCATTTAGAGTTGTTTTTTCTATGTTGAAGCCAGTGCCTCATGGTGTTGGACTATGGCTTGGAGGAAGGTCTCACAAGTTGTTGGAGGATCTCACTAGTCGTGGGTCCTCTTGTAAAGTTCTAGTCCAATTTTTTTAATGGTTTTTAATGAAAGGAAAACTTCTCTTTTCTCACGTTTTAAAGTTATAATATATATATATATATATATACACACACAAATACATACTTACATATATATTTTGAGGCAATTTTCTCCTAATTGAAACCTAAGACTTACTAAAAACATCTTCGAGAGATTCTTTACCTTTTTGGGAATACTTGAGAGGAAAGTTTTGAAGATTTGAACCTCTTAGAAAGATTTTCAACCCAATTGCATGCTATTTTTAGATTTTCAAACATGATTTCATCATTATTCCTTGACTTTGAAATATTCAATTTGAGGTTTCTGAACTCAAGTTTATAAATAGTATTTTAAGATCTTGACCATTGATTAAACCTCTGGTTTGGATGAAAATGTTATTTGTACTCCCTAAAATATGGATAACTTGGATTTTAAAGAATTTTCCAATTTAGACTCAGGGTTTTGGGTTTGAATTTTTTGTTGACTTTCTAGATCTGATTTTAAAACATAACAATATGAGTATTGTTGGTCTTGTTTTTTTATTGATATTTCATATTTGTTCAAATTTTGCTAGTTTAGAGGCTCTACGGAAGGGCAAGACCAAAGTTGAATTGATTTGACTTTTTTTTAAGTCAAGTTGAGGTTCTATAACTTTGTATCTACATTCTTAGGCTCATGTGTTTTGGTCGTTTCTTTTAAAAGGAGAAATGAGTAATGATTGCGATCCTATGAAAATTGGATGAGGAGAATTTCCATGGGTATCAATCTACTTGTTTGTGATAAACATGGAAATAGGTTGCTATATATATATATATATATATTTATATATATATGTGATTATTGATGGTTTGAGGTGAGATTTAGGTTGGGTCCTGCTTTTGAATTTCTTATTGAGAGTTTTTTATCCTTACTTTGATAATACTTGATCGAGATGCCTTTGTGAAGGCTTGTATTAATACTTATCCATTGTGATGTACATGTGGGGGCCTTGTGTTGATCTTTGTATTATATCCTTGCGTATTATATTATGTTCTTTTTCACTATTTGCTGTTAAGATAGAATTTTGCCATGAGTTGGATTCAAATACTGTAACATTGGATCGTATATGAGTGTGATATGATATGGATATGAGATATTTTTATGCAAAGACTTTGTGGCACCCTTTGTTGGACCAAGGGCGGTTCACAAAATTATCCCTTTATGTTTTGATTGATGACTAAAATGTTAAGTTAAAGATTCAATGTTAATGAAGAACTTGGAAATACAAGGACGTGTTCGTGAAAGATATCCTAAGTCAAGAAATTACTTCGGGACGTCAAGGACTAATTTTAAGGTATTCCGACTACTCAAAATGCAGTCTTTGTTAAGAAACAGAAGGGCATTAGTCGATCAACAAGAGATATTGGTTGACCAACAAGGACCCTTTTGGTCGACCCAACCTCAATGTTAGTCGACCAATAAATTTCCAGTAAGTTACTGGAAAATGCATTAGTCGACCAACACTAGGTGTTAGTCGACTAATCTAAAGACAAATTCAGTATATGATTTCCTCCAATGGATAGTTTTGATCTACGATACATGGACATCGATTTGAACTTTCAAGCAAACATTTTGGTGACACATTAGTCAACCAAAATAAGGTGTTAGTCAAGTAAGGAAATTCCAGTAAGCTACTGGAATTGTGC
>JBDJHY011025536.1:0-24357 GCA_039654485.1 Withania somnifera
TGGCAATAGGAGAATTGGGATTTTATATTATTCTATCATTAAATAAGGAAATTTAAATGAGACTCCGGAAGGAACAACAAGTGTTGTGAATATAAACAACCATTCCAGGGCTATGGCATTACTCACATTTGTATCTGATCTTAGTTTTCATAAACATCATTATTTTACTAATTTTTTATTTTGGGGTTGAAGTTATGCATTAGGGATTTATAGTACCCTAATCACTATTCATATAATCCCCACATCTACTTCGATTGACTTGTGTTGTGGTGATCTAATATAAATGCTTTATAGATATCTTCTCTATTTAACCAAGTGAGTTAACTAAGTACACAATCATTTCATAATTGTTAATCATGTTTATTATTCTAATTTTAGATTCAACAAACATAATCTCACTCCTTATTCTCCATTCCATTTGTCAAATTCCCGAATTAGTGCACTTTTAGAACTATAGATTTATTCTAATAGTGGCCAAGAAATTAGCATATATTAATACCGAAGTGTAAGAATAATTAAGCATGAGAAAAATTAATAATTTATGTTCAACCAATATCATACATCATGTGCTAGCCATAATCCCAGAACAAGGGTTTTTAGCCAAGAATAGTCATGGTCAGTTCACAAAATAACATATTTAACATGAACGTACAAGAATTGAATGATAGAAGTAACCCTAGGTTGTTTGAATATCTTCTCCACTTGTTGTTTTCTCTCCCAAGTGCTTCCCTCCTCCCAAAAAGGTCTTCTTAAGGGTTATATAGATGCCCAAGCAAAAAATTATTTTTTCCCTTAACGTATTCTGCAAGTTGAAAATAATTCCAACTCGGCCAAACAGGGGTTCCTGACGTGATCCCAATCCTAATGGGCAAGATATCACATTATGATCCCTATTGTGATAGGGCCAAATTTCCTGCATTTTCTCCCTGCTTATTCCGGCTTTCACTTCCGCTTAATCGACTTTCTGTAAGGCTCCAAATATACCTAAAATAGGTTAATCATATGGGTTAGTAATGCGACACACATATTTGATAATAAAATACTTAAAAAGCACGTAATTGTTCTCGAAACCAAGTCAAACATGGGACTTTAATGGAGTTAAGGCATATAAACATGCCTAATATCACCACCCCATACTTAAACTTCTTTTCGTCCTCGAACAATTACTTACACATACAAAACCAACCTACAAGTCAATGACCGAATTCACATGATATATCAGTTATATCCTAATAATTTAATTTGAATCTTAACACACTTCAAACTATTAACCATAACATCAACGAATTAGATCTATAGGCGACGACACACTAATACATTACTCAACACCATTAATATTTGTAGGCCAACTTGACACTTAAATGAAACAAACCAATTATGTACACCATGACTCCCCAAGTATTCCCCCACAAGAAAGAATAATCCACACTCCCATCACTTCATAGAATTGACTATCATTTTAAGGACTTTTTTAGCAATTATGCCCAACTCTCACACTCACAAAGAATTCAAATGCATGCACAAAGTACCATATGCTTGCCCGTTATGTATGTCTCCACTAATTAAGCATGCTTGACTAGAATCAAATAGGACTTTAATGGGTTGTAATATAGGGTAAGGGAAGGGTAGGGAAACTATATACTAGTGACTTAAAACTTTCCTAAGCACTTCACACTTTTTACTTTTCAACAACTATTAATCCTTTATTTTTTCTTAACCTTTATCAAATCTTTTTCTCACTAACCAACTCAATTTTTTCAAGAATGATTACTCAATTTATTTTGAGCACCTTTCTCTCTTCCTTTGTTTCTCTTATCACTTTCAGTGCATTCTCTTGGTATGTAGGCATTCTATCAAAGAAGGTCCCCTTACCATATTATGCTCATTGGTACCACTTTTTCTCCTTTTTTCCTTTTTAGTGTTTACAACTCCAATCACAGCTTCTATACCAGTGCTATAGGAAGTAGGTCAAAAACATGGATTCAATATATACGATTAATGCAAAATTACAGGTACCAACGAATAGGCAATAAGCTCAAAGGACTGACTAGTGATAATATATCTGAATAGGCTAACATTTTACAAAACATATCAACAAGGGCCTATATCATTTTCTATTCAAAGAAATACTTTTTATTTCACTTCGATAACATACAGGTCAAGTTCTAAACTAAGATACAAACATGGAAGATGCAAGAATCTCATCTCAGTTGGCACATTAGTTCGACTACCATTACACAAAAGTTGAGTCCCAAATAAGCACAGATTGAATGATATTTCATTATTAAGCCACATCACCATTAGTCTTAAGAGTTATATCATGTATATCTCTGCTGGAAACCTACTCATTGTGTTCAGTTGTAATTCAAAGCTATTTGTTTTCCAAAGTTAGGGACACTATCTAATGTAATAAGTGTTTGCAATCATTGCAGAGTTCCACCTATTTGATTCCTATCTATGACTGATTTTCCTTAAGACTGTCATCATCTATCCATTGGCGGGAAACTTCCTTTATTCTATGACTAAAAAGAAAATAAAATAAACACAAATAACTATATATTTCGGATCAAAGGGACTATCCTTAGAAAAGAGCCGGCAAGAAAAACTAAGGAACCCCAAAAGAAAATATACTAAGAAAATTAAAGTACAAAAATTAAAATACACAAATTAAAAAAAAAATTAAATAACCAAAAAAATTGAAAGTACATAACTAGCAAAAATAAAAAGTACAACATAAAATAAAAAATTGAATTGAAACAAACCATGTCATACCATCAACATACCCACTATAATCGACCTACCAAGGATATTTGTAGCCCCCACCCTACACTTAGAAAATCAACCACTGTCCCCAGTTCACAAAATATAATTAAAGATAAAGGCTATAAAACTCCCTGGTCAGTCATAAAGGTCCTCTGAGTTAGAGATGTGAAGGCTTTTGTCCTCACCCATTTGATCAACAACATCCCCCACAGCATTACCCTCCCCATCGTCACTCTCATCTTCAGCATCAAAATACCCCTATGCATATTTATCCTTATTGGAGACATCATCATTGATGGGATCTACAAAAGCAAGCTCAATCCTATACATTATGCTAGCGTGATCATTCAGCGGGTATTGTAAATACACAACATTTATCTTCTCTTCCATTACAGGCCTAACCCGATCCGCAGCCTTAATGTTTTGGTTCTGTACATGAACCAAAATAGCTCTCATACATGGCATTGCACTTCTTCCGCGTCAATTTTTTCCCTCCGACAGAGGATAGATGGCATCTGTCGAATCTTCTTCAACCTCTTGACCACGTAAAAACCATGTGATCATGCTCCTGAAATTTTACCTCTACTACCGACTATATTTTGCCTTCTTCATTGAAGATCGAATTATGCCACTGATATTAATATCCATGCCTGTCATCAGTGTATAGACAAGGCATACCCTGCTCTGAATCACAGTGGTGTAGTAATTAATAGGCATAAGGCAATGGTTGAAAATCTTCAACCAACAGTGAGCTTCTTTATTGAGATGAAAAATAAAAGGGCGGAGTGGCATCGTTGAGCATCTCTAATCCTCAGGCTTATGAGTTGTCCCATATAGAGTTTGGTGAATCTACTGATATGGTGGGTGCCTCCATAATTCACGTAATGGCGTCATGTCTGTTTCATCATTAGTATTTAATATGCTGTTGACAAAGGCAGTTGTTACCCAAAAAGTTCGCCCTTGCTCCATTATCTCATCTGTTTCCTTTGGATTCCAATTGGAATAGAACTCACTGACCAAGTTGACATTACATACGACTTGGTCATCGAAGATGAAATCCAAACCTAGATGGAAAACCCGAGTGAAAATGATCGGTAGCTCCATAGCTAAACTTGCCCTGTTAATCCTCTCAACAGGGAGATACCCTATAGAATTTTATAGGTACTAGGTTTTTCTAGAATCTTCTACAGCAGAAATACCGAAATTGAAATGTTTCTTCTTGGGAGGTGCCACAAGAGGTGGCTCCTTAGTAGAAGCACTACGAGCTCGTTTAGATCTTGGATGAGTGAAACTTAACCCAACCATGGAAACTTTCCGTGGGTGAGCTAGTTTGTTAGATTTTGGAGGCATTGTCCTATAAATAAAGAAAACTGTATTAGTATAGCCACAGGGAACACATAAGACAATATTAATGGGTGGTGTTGCCACCCCACACTTAAGTTTAAGGACACCACACACTTGACAATCACTAAATATAAGGTACATCAGACTTCGCTTAACTATTACAATTCAAGAGCAAGTGTGGATTTATACCTTCACATTATCTTATGGACTCTGTTACAACCTCCAATTTATTTATTCTATTACCACCAGTTACACCCACACATTAAAAAAAATAACACATATATTATATGACATACAATGGTGGGATGGTGGAAACCACCCCACTTAACCTATAACTCATGGCACCACAACTAAATTGCAGCACAACACAATTTACAAACGTCATATAACTGCAAGGTACTTAGACTTCCTTTACCAATGTGCATTCCAAAGTTGCAATGTGTCAACATTTATTACTTAACCAAATTCTAACATAATAAAGTGCAAGGTAAGATACAAATATAACAAAGCCACAAAGTACACTAGTAAATGAAATAAACTAACTTAACACACACTATGTACACAACAGATATGGAAATTTCATGGTACATTCCATTATCACCCCCAACAATTAAGTCATTCAAAGTCACTCCCCAAAATCATCAAGTAGTCCACACCACCAACTCTACCACAACACAAACCCAAGTTGAACAATAACATAAATAAGATTTCCTTTTCAAGAAAATTCATGGCACAAAAAGAGAAATTCATCACTATCAAAATTAAATACACAACAATGGTCTAGACTATCTAAAAATCATATCTACATCACTATTAAACCAAGAGAAATAAAAGAGAGTTAAAAGCTTACTTGATAATCTTAACCTTGAGAAGCAATGGAAGTGGATGAAGAAGGAAGAGGGAAATACTAGAATCTTTTTGGAGATAAACCAAAGGGAGAACAACTATTTATGAATGGTGAGGGGATGAGGGTTCAGGGTTATTTAAAGACCCCAGTCGGATTAGGTAGATCCATTGGGTTCTAACAATTTTAGACACAAAAGTACTCTATCACGACATGATACATATCACGATGGAGTATTTTACTAACTAGTGTATCATCTTGATGTACATTATATCGTGATGCCTATCGTGATGACCAACCCAATATTCCAGAGTTTTATCAAAATAATTATCATGTTGTGATGCCTATTGTGATGGAACTCCCAGTTAACCAAATCTCATCATGATAAGCATCAAATCGTGATGCCTATAGTAATGGAACTCTAAATATCCAGAGTCTTACCACAATAAGCATCATGTCTTGATGCCCATCGTGATGGGACTCGAAGTATCTAGAGTCTCACCATGATAAGAATCACGTCATGATGCTCATGTTGGTGGAACTTTAGCCTTCCATGGATAATCACGATAAGGATCACAATGTAATAGCTATCATGATCGATCCATACTTGTTTTTCGTAGCAAAATTTACATCCTATAATGTACATTTTGGCTTCCACATCTTCTTGTACCTAACAAACATCAGAAAAAATTATTAGATGGCATAAAAAAAATTTAAAATGACTTACAAATCACGGGTTTCCTTCCAAGTAGCACCTTATTTATATCATTGTACGACCCACTTAATATCACGCATATCGATGGATGTCATTCCACGATCAACATTGGGTGAATAGTGCTTGACCCTCTGGCCGTTAACCAAAAAAAGTTTGGTCCGACTTGTAATCTTAAAACAACAGCTCCATGCTTTGTAACAGTCACAAGTTTGAATGGCCCCATCCACTTGGAGTGTAATTTTCTTGGAAACAACCTCAATTGTGAATTGAATAGCAGCACTTGTTGTCCCAGCTTAAAGGATCTTTCGACCAATTGCTTATCATGCCATTTTTTAGTTTTTTCCTTGTATAGTTTGGAATTTTGATAAGTGTTGAGCCTAAATTCCTCAATCTTTTGTAGCTACGATATCCTCTTTTCATAATTTCTTGATAGCCCAATGCGCATGATGCTCCAATTCTACAGGAAGGCATATTTTTTTCCAAAGACCAACCAATAAGGTAAAGTACCGATAGGATTTTTATACATTATTTTGTATGCCTAAAGGGCATCAACGAGCTTCTCCACCCAATACTTCCTCTATACGTTGACTGTCTTTTGGATAATTTATTTGATGACCTTATTAGATACCTCCACTTTCCCACTAGTTTGGGGGTGATAGTCAGTGGCTACATTGTGTTTCACCTATACTTGCTCATCAAACCTTTAAACCATGCATTCCTGAAATGTGACCCCCATCCCTAATAATCTCTCATGGAGTGCCAAATATTGTGAAGATCTGTTTCTTCACAAACTTGAGTACCACTCTCGTGTCATTCATGGGTATTGCGGTTGCTTTCATCAATTTTGATACACAGTCAACCACTACGAGAATGTACTTGTTCCCGTAAGAAGGAGGAAAGGGCCCCATAAAATTAATACCCCAAACATCAAATATCTCTATCTCAAAGATATTATTCAACGACATCTCATGATGTTTGGAGATGGACCCCATCCTTTTAATTTAGTCACACTGCTTACAAATACATTAGCATCCCTAAATAATGACGGCTAGAAGAAACTCAACTGAAGGACCTTGTGTGCCATGCGTTCCCCCCATGATGTCCCCACCATAAGGTGAAGCATGGTATTTGGTAAGAATATCGTGCATATAATACTCTAGCACACACTTCCTAATAAGATGATCTAGGCCTTTCTTATACAAGAATGGTTCATCCCAGAAATAAAACTTACAATTATGACCTAGTTGTTTCTTCTGATGACTTGTGGCTTCGGGTGGAAAAACCCCACTCACCAATACATTTAGTAGATCAACATACCATAGTAGTTATTGTATTGATAAGTTCATCAGTTGTTCGTCTGAGAATTCTTCTCTAATTTGCCTCTACTCCTCAATGTGCGCATGATTCTCCAACCTAGATAGGTGATCAACCACCTGATTTTCACAACCTTTACAATTGTAAATCTCAAGATCAAATTCTTAAAGCAAAATAAACCACCTAATCAACCACGGTTTTGCATCCTTCTTATTGAACAAGTACTGAATCACTGCATGATTGGTATATACTATTAATTTAGTTTCTCCAAGGTAGGCCCTAAATTTATCGGATGCATAAACCAATGCTAGGATCTCCTTCTCAGTGATAATATAGTTAACTTGCACAGTATCCAAAGCCTTCCTATAATAATATATGGAGCGGAAGATCATATCCTTCATCTGTCCCAATACTATACACACGACAATTTCATTCGCATCACACATCAATTTAAAAGACAACTCCCAGTTGGGAGAAATAAGAATAGGAGCCTCAGTCAAAGTCTTCTTTACATGGTTAAAGGCTTTCAAACATTCAGTAAAGAATTCAAATTTGGCATCTTGTTCGAGTAATCTACACAAAGGCCGAGAGATTTTTGAGAAGTCACAGATGAATCTCCTATAGAACCTGCGTACCCAAGAAAACTCCTCACCCCTTGCACTGTGACAGGGTATGGTAAATCTGAAATCACATTAGTCTTGGACTTATTAACTTCTAAGCCAACCTTGGACACCTTGTGTCCAAGGAAAATGCCTTCTTTCACCTAGAAATGACATTTTGTCCAAGGAAAATGCCTTTTTTCACCAAGAAATGACATTTCTCCCAATTCAACACCAAGTGTGTTTCTTTAAAATATTTCTAATACTTTATCCAAATTATGTAAAAACGCATCAAAAGAGTTCCCATAAATTGAAAAGTCTTCCATAAATACTTCAACAAAATCGTCCACCATATCACTGAATATGGTCATCATGCATATTTGGAAGGTTGTAGGCGCATTACACAACTCATAAGGCATGTGCCGGAAAGCATAAGTACCAAATAGGGATGTAAATATGGTCTTCTCCTGATCTTTAAGAGCTATGTCTATTTGATTATGCCCTGAGTATCTGTCCAAGAAATAAAAATAATCTTGGCTCGAAGGTTTTTCAAGCATCTGATCCATGAAGGGAATTGAATAATGATCCTTGTGAGTTGCCACGTTGAGCATATGATAGTCCATCAAAATCCTCCACCCAGTGACTTTACGAGTCGACACCAACACATCTTTGTCATTTGTCACCTCGGTCATGCCTCCCTTTTTAGGGATACACTACACTGGACTCACCCATTTACTATTAGATATGGGGAAAATAATACCTATATCTAGCCATTTGATTACTTCTTTCTACACCACCTCTTTCATTAGTAGATTCAATCTCCGTTGTTGCTGTGCCTTTGTCTTATAGTTATCCTCCATCAGAGTTTTGTGCATACAGAATACAGAGTTGATGCCCTGAATATTAGATATTTTCCATCCAATCACATTTTTTTTCAACATTGCTAAATCTTCAACAACTTATGCCTCAGATAATTTGGCAGCAAGTATAAATGGTCTCATCTTTGCCTAAGAAAGCATACTTCAGATGGCTGGGCAAGACTTTTGGCTACAACTTTGGAGCATCTTGAACTGATGGCTTTTGAGGGGCCCAAGCATCCTATTTAGTTGCTCATACTCTCTTTTCTTTGCATAAACTCTAGCAAGGTCTAATAAATGGATCATCTTGTAGGCTTTAATATCCCCTTTAATTTCTTGACCCGTGATTTCCCTTACTAGAGAATCACAAACAACTGGTACAGAAACTTCGTTGTCTTTTTCAAACACTGTGATTACCAACAACTCCTCATTTATTATAGGTAGCTTTAGGGCCTTGTACACATCAAACTCTTCTACTTGTCATATGTCTTCATAGTGAGTCGCCCTACAACAACATTAATTAACACACGACCCATGGCTAGAAATGTATGCCCCAAAATAAATGGTACTTTTGGATCTGGATCAAAATCCAATATAATACAGTCCACAGGAAATATCAACAATCCCAGGTCCTCCACTATGCCAAGAGGTCTAACCAAAGATCAATTAGCCAACTGTAGAATGATTGTTGTGGGCCTTGGATTATCCAAACCCACTTTCTTGAAGTAACACATTGGCATGATATTTATGTTTGCACCCAAATCAAAAAACCCTCCAACATTAATATCCTGGCCAATAGTAATCAGAATGGTGAAACTTCCCGGATTTTTTTTCTTCATGTGTAGTCTATTTTGAATGTGTGATGTGCACTCTTGAGTAAGAGCCGTTGTGGCATGTTCAGTGAAACAATCTTTGTTAGCCACAATGTCTTTCATATACTTGGCATACAAGTTAATATGAACTTGCCCCAATAATTCTTGAAACTTTTGGAATCCCTCTTTTTCTTTTTATTTTTTCAATCATTGAGGAAATGATGGTGGAGGTCTCACAATAACTGTTGCACCCCCATACTTAGTGTCTTTTTCCTTGCCACTATCTACATTGTCATAGTTTGTTTCTACTTCTTTGCTTAACTAACTTGCCTTTTAATGCTCTAACTCATGAAAATACAATTCGCTTCTCATTGTAACTACACTACATTTACTGGTCTTGAGTTTTGGTCTGTGTTTCTTGGAAGATCCCCCCTGGGGCCTAGTATTTTGTGACACAACCATTTTCCCTATTTTCCTCTTTAGTTTCTGTGTAGCCATTTGTTGATTTTTTAGATCCACTTCCAACCTTTCTAGTCTCTCACTATCACGTGTCTATTCCTCTAGTAACCTTTTAAGTATCTACTGTTATCGAGCTGCATATTCTATGAAGTACCATAATTTTATTGATTAAATTTAGGTCCCTGCTATTGATTTGACTAATAGTTTATGTACTGACCTGATGTTATTGATTTTGATTTCCACCCCAAGAGAAATTTGGGTGGTTTTTTTTAGCTTGAGTTATAAGTGTTATCATAGTATTGTTGTCCTGCACCTCTCTGTGCATTTCCCACGAATTTAAAAAAATTAATATTGGCCCTACATACATCAGACGTATGATTTCCCCCACCACATGTATCACACCAATTCACAACCTGAGATTAGAACGCATTCACTGCAGCCTGTTGTTGGTGTTTTTCGAAGGCTTTTGATAACATGTTCTGAAGATACAAAATTTATGATGATAAAGTTGTGACAGCATCTAACTCCAAAATCCTGACAGTAGTCTTCTTACCATTTGCTCTTGATACATCTCAATTCCAATTCATATTACTTGTGGCAATCTTATTCAGTAATGTATACATCTCATCATATGTTCGCTCCAAGGCCTTTCCCCCTACTGTTGAGTCTAGAAATATTTTAGAATTAAGTTCAAGTGCCTCGATATAGGTGTGTAACAATACTTCATTAGATAGCTAATGAAGAGGACAATTTCTAAGCAATGCCTTAAACCTCTCCAAAGCATGGAAGAGATTTTCGCCCGGAATTTATCTAAAGCTCAGGATTTCAATCCTCCGCCTTGTAGTCTTTCCAAATAGAAAGAAATGAATCAACAACTTCCATGCTAAGTCCTACCATGTAAGAATAGAATTGGGTGGCTCTACAGCTGGCCACCTTCTTGCATCACCAAGCAAGGAGAAATGAAGAGTTAGTCTCACATAATCTAGTGAAAATCCCTCTGAAATATAAGTGTAAATTATCTCAAGGAAGTTCTGAATGTGTTGCTGCAGATCCTTATGAGCAAGACCAGTGAACTTCCCGTTAGTGTGCAAAAGCTGCACCATATACTTCTTCAACTCAAGTCTACCTCCAGGTGTGGGTTTTTGTATAACAGAGGTAGCATTTGTGGCCCTTGAAATATCCACCTCACATACTATAGTTGCAACTTCCATTTTAGTAGGCAATACAACTATTGGCTGATCCAGTGGAACTTGTGGAACTGGATAAGAGAACGCCTCATTCCTTTGTTGTTGATTTAAAAAACATTCTGGTTCCTGAAAGGATTCCACCATGTCTCTGTTCCGTGCCAGATTAACAATAATCAATTCTTGGAAAAATAAAACTTCTAAGATCAAGACGTTAATAATTGCACAATGCAAAATATCATACAAGAATAAAAAACTGGCTAATTACCAAGTCCCCGGAAAGGGCACAAAAAACTTGTTGGCTTCTAAGAACACACGCAAGTGTACATGGTCTCACAAGTAATATAGTGGATCTTTCGATCCAGATATCGAATCCTCAGGGACTTGGTGTAGTGAATTAGTGTTGTAAATGACTCTTATAAAGAATTCAATAGATACGCAATTGTAGGTTGCAATATGAGAATTTGGATTTTCTATTACTCTATCTTTAGCTAAGGAAATTTAAATGAGACTCGGGAAAAAACAACAAGTGTTGTCGATATAAACAACCATTCCAGTGCTATAGCATTACACACATTCGTATATGATCTCAGTTTTCCATAAAATTCAATATTTCTCTAGCTGTTGATTTAGGATTGAAGTTATGCATTAGGGATTTATACTCCCCTAATCACTATTTATATAATCCTCATAACTACTTTGATTGACTTGTGTTGTGGTAATTTAATATAAATGCTTTATAGATATCTTCCCTATTTAACCAAGTGAATCAACTAAGTACACAATCATGTCTTAATTTCTAATCATGTTCATTATTCAAATTTTATATTCAACAAACACAATCTCACTCCTTACACTCCCATTCCACTCATTAGATTCCCGAATTAGTGCACTTTCAAAGCTATAGATTTATTCTAATAGTGGCCAATCAATTAGAACATATTAATATCGAAGAGTAGATCAATTAATCAGGAGAAATAATTAATAATTTATGTTCATCCACTATCATACATCATGTGCTAGAAATAACTTCAGAACACAGATTTTTAGCCAAGATTGTCATGCTCAATTCATAAAATAACATATTTAACATGAACATACAAGAATTGAATGATAAAAGTAACCCTATGTTGTTTGAATATCTTCTCTACTTATTGTTTTGTCTCCCAAGTGCTGTCCTCCTCCCAAAAACGTCTCCTTAAGGGTTATACAGATACTCAAGAAAAAGACTAATTTTCCCCCAACTTATTCAGCAAATTGGAAACAATTTCAGCCCAGCTAGATAGGGGATCACGACGTGATCTCAATTGTGATAGGCAAGCCATCACATCGTGATCCCTATCGTGATAGGGCAAAAAATTTCCTACATTTCCTCCCTTCTCATTCAGCTTTCACTTCCACTTGGTCTACCTTCCTTAAGGCTCCATATATACCAAAAATAAACTAATCATATGGGTTAGTAATACAACACACATATTTGATAGTAAAATACTTAAAAATCACGTAATTGTTCTAGAAACCAAGTCAAACATGGGACTCTAATGGCATTAAGGCATATAAATATGTCTAAGATCATATAGTTTCTTGGATTGGTAATCGATAGTGAAAAAACACTGTGTTGAAGGAAACCCCTGATACATATGAGGCACTAGAAAACTGATCATAAAAACAGGGCCTCTTCCCCTACTATCACTAATCTAACCTCTATGCAGCTTCTCAAACCCTCTCACTACCTCAATTATACTATGCAGAGTATCCCTTGGTAGTTGTGAAGCATTGAATACCAAAGTATAAAGATACTGGTTGAACCCTCTTATAAACTAACTATGTTCTCCTGCTCGTCAGGTAAGATAGCTAAAGCATGCCTAGAAAGCTCATAGAAACGAGATTCATTATCATCAACTGACATGCAGTCCTGTCTTAACTCGTTAAAATGTTTTTGAAATACATACCTCACACTATGGGACATATACCTATCTATAAATTCTCGAGAAAATATCTCCCAAGTCATAGGAGGAGATCCAGCCATTCTAGATTCAAAGTAATTACACAACAACTATGTGATTGTACCATTCCTACACTATGGAGTAGGTCATGACAAGTAGTGAGAAAATCAAATGGGTCCTCTCTATTCCCACCATGAAACTAAGATGGGTCCATCTTATGAAACCTCTAATACCTCTACAACTGATCAACAAACATCTTAGCAATAATTGTACCTACATCTCCAACACCCGGGATCTGAAACTCATGGACCCTGTGTGCAATAAGTGCTTATACCACTTGACCCATAACTAAACGACTGGCCTACTGTAACCTGAATCACTAGTGGTTGGCCTACCTATACTTGAACTATTTGTTGTTGTCCCACCGGCTCATGCATAACGAAACAACTCTCTGATCTTGGATCTCCGCTCTTGTCCTCGTCTGAGAACCCTACAGCGTACTCCCTTAACTAAACTATCAAGTGCTCAAAAACCCTAAACAAAGTATCCTGCATTAGTGGGGATGCAACATAGTCCTGATCTCTATACTCGCTTTATCCATAACAGACTCAGGTGAAGATGCTCTAGATCTATCCCTAGCTGGGGCTGCCCTTCTAACTGCCCCTCGGGCTCCACCTCAGCTGTGCATTCTTACCCTACCACAGGTAGCTTTCTCAGACACATTCTCAACACCCCTATCAATGGAATCTCTGGACCTCGCCATGTATCAAATAAAATACGCTAGGACTCAATATAACTGAATCTACAATTCTAGATAGAAGTGAAAGAATGAAAAGATGTTTCCTAAGTTCTGTAGCTTATCCAAGATAAGTACGGATGTCTTTGCATCTATACGCAAGACTCTAATAAACTTTTCTTGTGAATAGTGGGACCTATAAACCTAGGGCTCTAATAGAAACTCGCCATGCCCTGAAAATGGGATGTGACATCACCTACGTCTCTAATCCTAATAGGTTAGTTGGATAGTAACAAAATGGGGAAATGGGAAAGTTAAACCAAATAGACATCTAAATGTGGAAGTCAAGATGATAACATACATAATAAAGTTTACCTAAGCATAGGTGTCACTGTAAGACACTATGGAATATAAATACATAGAGTTTGAATATCCTAAGTCTTTACAAATTAAAGATACTACAAAATAAACTAAAATGAGGAAACCTGCGGTAACGGATGAAAGATCGACCAACTACCTTTAGATCCTTAAAGCCATCTTGGACTGATAAGAAGAGGGAAAGTATCCAAGTGCAAGGCTCGGTACCCACAATAGTGCAGAAAAAGCCAGAGTGAGAATTAGAACAACGGTAATCAGCAGCGTCCTCGGCTGGTTAACTATAAAAAGAAATAAAATCCCCCTAATCTCCCAACTGTTCCTCCAATAGTACTACTAACTGATAAAAACTATATATAGCATCCCAACAACAGTTTATAATGATACAACAAATATGATCAAGTAGTCAACTCAAAAACTCATATAATAGAGATAAGGAATCACAAAAATCCAAATCCAGCAAGAGCCAAAGTCATCATTAGAGATCTCAAGACCAAATACAACACATCTTATATTTGTATTTCCCAATTCCTCGATAGTATCCACCATCAATCACCATAATCAGGTATCTAGTCAGGGCCTTAACTATGCCTCTCAAATATACATATATAGACACCCGATCAAGACCTCAGCTGTGTTATTCCAATAACATAGGCATCCGAGTAGGGCATTGGCTATGCTTTTTTCACAATATAATCATATTATAGACACCCGGTCAGATCCTCATCTGTGTCTTTATCAAAATATCAATCAAGGCTCTAAGGTCAAACAAATTAATACAACAAGTTTAGTGATCTCGTTAAGGCATATTTCATATTTATAATCAAATATCACCAACTGAGTACTTATCATGATTCAACCATAGAACGAATCACAATATGATATTTTAATTCAGTACATAAAGCCCTTTTAGGAAATTTCTATCAAGAATAGCCTTTTATTCTAATTTAGCCACTGGTCATCAATATTTTTGGAATCAAGGTTTTCATTCATTGATTGTAAACATTTCATCAACAAGTATATAACTAAACCTCAAATTTTATTCAATTCTTCTTTTTCAACAACATGTTTGAACCAATAATTTATAATACAACTCAAGAAAAGTCATGATTCAAAAATGTCATCAAGTATGGTCATGGTTCAACATATTATCAAGTAAGATCATGGTTTAACAAATTCATCAAGTACGATCATGATTCAACAATTCATCAAATATGTTCATTTTTCCAACTTATTCATTTCAAAGCCAACATGATACATAACACTAGTTTCCCTAAGGTACCAATATCATCCCCAGCCAACAAGTCAATTATCAAATAATTGGACAATTATCAAGAGATCGCTACAATTTATATAAAGCCACTAAACCACAACTTGCCTTAAGTTTGAATAAAATAACTACTCAAATGCCTTTCCCTTTCGGATGGCCTCCAATCGAGCGGAATCTAGTCACCCATTCAAAAAATAGAAGAAATATACACTAATCAACACCCAAAACTAAATAATCAAGATTTATGCAAAAACCAACCTCGAGCCCACAGAGTTAAGATTGAATTTTAATCAAAAAATAAAGTTACCCATAACGATGAGATGTCAAATATTAAGTTTAATTGAAAACTCATTCCATTTCATATAAAAAAATCAAAAGTTTTCCATCATTTTTGAGTTCAATAATTACCCATTGTTTTGGGGATCAAAATCATGAAATTCCTATGTAAAATCATATTAAAGTATCTTAGATTTGATGGAAATAGGTTTTAGGAAACTTACCCAATTCACTAGCATTGAAAACCCTTCAACTTTTCCAAAAATAGGGTATTAGTTCGTGATTTGCATAAAAATGAGAAGATTTTGGGTGAAAGTTGAAAATTCCACAATTTATAGCAGCCGAGACCCATTTATTGGACCAACTAGCCGATTTATCGGTCCTGGATGATTTGTCGGTCAAAAACAGTAGCCTATGAAAACAATTCACAACCATATAGCAAAATTCAAAACGGACCTTCGAGGTTCATTCGGAGCCCCATGCACACAAACCATATATGAAACTATACTAATTTTGACATTCTTGACTCAAAGGATCAACCAAATCACGCGTAAGAGGTCTCCTTGATCTGATACTCATTAAGGTCCCCAAAACTAACTATTCACCAAAAAGGACCTCATTCTAGACCAAATTCAACCTCCCAAATCCAATGAAACCATCAAATTTTTTATTCGAGCACTTTAAGACCAAATGTTGACCCAAGTCATCTAATTTACTTAAAAATTCAATTGTAACCCGTCTAAATGCCTAAATTTACCATGGATGGTCTAAAACAGTAAACAAACTTATAACTAAACCGAACTCAACATTCTAGAATTGATCGAACTGACAGCTTTCTGATACAAAGTCTAGAACTCTAGATGACCCCTACAGTTCCTCATTTTGAACTTAAATGCTCCAAGAATCAAAATCTCCAGCTTCTATATCAAATCTCATCCCGTACCCGAACCAACCATGGAACCACACTTAATTTGGCATAACTGGGATAACGAAAAGGGAAAAATAGTATAAATACTCAATAAAAGCAAAAATGACTTTTAGGGTCATTACAAGGTGCAATCACATCCTTGAATTTTAAATTACGACACACTCTCTTCCATTTTTACTTATGGGAGAGGCCACTTCTTTAGTTTATATATATTTCATAGGTCCTTAACCAATGAGTTTTGGATTTCTAATGAGTGTCCTGAATTTTGTGAATATATTAACTATAGCTCTACGTCATATTTTTTTACTCCCTAGAGTTACCTCTTAAGCGGAATAAGGCATCCTTAGCTGCTAAGTTGCCTTAAAAGCCTTTGATAGTCCCTTGACTCATGCACAACTATACTTGCAATCAATAGATGTAATGTTAGATAATAAGATAAATAAATAGTGGAACGCATTAGTTAATAGATGAATAAACCAATAAAAAAAACTCAATATCAAACTACTACTCAAATGTATGAAAGCCACTATTAGCTAGAAACTGGGCTGATGAAACCAGATCTCTAGCTAACCTCAACATGAGAAATAAAGAAGTAATGCTAAAGTCTCAGTACTAATACAAGGAATGAAATAAGTAACTCCATCTCGAGTTCCTGAATTAGATGGAAACCCACCACTTCATCTATTCTTGGGATGCATCCCAAGTCAATCACGAACATCAGGAAGGTTGACCAGATTTACATGGTGTAAAATATGCAGCAAAAGTATGCAATCAGTTCACAGAAAGCACTGAGTATGCTGGAGGTAATAATAATAAGCTATAAAGCAAAGAAATAACACATGTCTATGTAATGTATGTACAAATACTACTACTCTCAACAGTCCAATACTGAATCCAAATGAAATAATAATGTGTAACATAGAAATATTGAGTAATCTCTTAGTTTTAAGAGAAATAAATAGTTTTGGTATAGTTCATGTATACGTATCAGGTTTTAACAAGTGATTACAAGCTCGGTTAAAACCTTCTTCTGACCCATGATAGTTTTGATTGAAACTTTTCTAAACTTTAGCAGGTTATATAATTGATATTCTCCATACACAAGGCTACGAAGCCCGAATTCACCATGCTGATAGGTTTTCCTAAACCTTGTCGAGGAAAAGGGTGCTGGCTAAACTCCTAGTAGATCCACTTAGTAAAACATAGAAAGGCAATTATTGGACCATTCTAAACTCCCTATGGTTGGCGATTACTGGAAATGAGATAGAGATTGATTACCCAAATTCTTTCGGTGATAATACTATTCCCAAGACTAAACACATGCTGGACTACTACACATTTTATCTATATTATCCACAATTGGGCTCACGAACTTCTAAACTTATCAATTGACTAAGTCTTATTACTAATTTTCTTTTCATGTTCATACTGATTGACTGGTCTTAACATTTCAAGTTATCAAGTATCTTTTCAATTTATACTAATTTTATACCAAGCTCTAACTTTTAAAAGTCAGAGTTCATTAATTCACCATTAATAAGAACCTAAACATGATCCTGATCTTACCACTTACCATCACATGAACCATGACAAATATCTAAGATTATCACCAAAACCATGATTTATGCATGTAGATTTCACACAAAGGATTTCTAACCATGACTACAATTTGGAGAAATTTATACAAAATTTATACTTCAATTCATAAACCTTCTAAATTCCCAAGACACACTACCATGAACAAGTAGAATAATGACATTAATGATCAAGAGTATATAAAATACACCATTTCAATATAAACAAGAAATTTGGGATTTCACCTTAATATTTTTGTGTCTTGATCATAAATAACACCTTGGAAACTTGGGCACAAAGGTGAAGAATCCATTATTCAAAACCCACATACCTAAAAATTTAAAGATTTTTTGTACGTATTTGAGAAAAAACTACTTCTTGAAACCCTAGAATTGACCTTAAAATTTGAGAGAAACTACGTAGAAGATTTCTTTAAATTTGAGGAATGGGAAATAATAAAGAGAGGAATAAGGGTTTGAGTAGTTATCTCTCCTAATAAACCCAGAATCATCATAGATTGGTTTAATTAAAGATGAGAAAAATCTAAAAAACCCTTGGTAAAATGGATTTAAAATCCACCCAAGAACCTTCTACAAATGGGTTGACATTCCGTCAACCCAGTTGACATTCCATTAACTAGTTCTAAACTTGACTCCCTAAAACAACATCACTAGAAGGTTTTAATAGACAGTTCTATGGTCCATCAAATGAAATGATGGACCATTAAATGGTCCTTCAACTCCTCCTATAGATAGATTATTTTTAAAATTTAAGGATCAATACCAATGGACAACTAACGAGTCGTCAACCAGGTTTACATTTTGTCAAAGGTTGGAAATTTCAACCTCTATAACATATACACTGGACGACTTTGACGGAGGAACTTAGGGTTCGTTGAAATATATGACAGACCATAAGATGATCCGTGGAAAGTTTCCACACTTAGAAAAACATTGGACAACTTTGACGATGGCTTCCATGGTGCGTCAAACTATTTGACGGTCCATGGACCTTCCCTGGAAACAACAATCGTTTAGGACCTTATGAAAATTTACATACTTTATTTGTTTAACATACCTCTAGTAAAAATTTCTAGATATCTCCCCCATGATATTGTTTGTCCTTGGATGGATAATTTTAGCTATAGAGAAGGGGAAAAGGATATAAAGATGACAAGCTGACCACATGACCTACTCACGACATCACATTAACCAACAAAATATATTTAAGCTACTAAATTAGCTAACTAACATGCATACCACTATGACTGAGCTCAACTACCATATACAATCAAATAAGGCACAAATACAAACATCGAGACTCATGTAATACTTCATATACATGAATCATGCTCATGGACTGAAGAGGGAAAAAATCTAAATGGAAAGGCGATTAGCTCACACTAAAGTGGGACTAAAAGAAAACTAGTGTGGCTATGTACTCCTTATATCTGCCTTTACCTCCTAAGTAGCTCCCTAATTAGACTGGTTCTAGTATAGAACCTTAACTGATGTTATATCCTTGTTCTCCAGTCTGCGAACATGCTTGTCTATGATATGAATAGGGAACTCCTCATAGGTGAAGATATCATTAATACTGACACTATCAACTGGAACTACCAAGGACGAATCACTCATGTACTTTCTAAAAAAATACATGAAATACATTACGAACAACTACTAACTCTGCTAGAAGTTCTAACTCATAGGAAACTTTGCCTAACCTCCTCAAAATCTGATAAGGTCTGATATACCTCAGACTGAGCTTATGTTGCTTACCAAATCTCATGACACCCGTTATTAGGGATATTTTCAAGAATATCCAGTAACTTTCATCAAAATCTAGCTCTCTTCATATCACATCTACATAGGATTTTTGTCTTCTCTGAACTACTCTCAATCTCTTAAGAATAATTTGAACCTTTTGTATAGCATCATGAATAAGATCTGGCCCTACCTTAACTGCCTCACCTACCTCAAACTACCTAACCAAAAACCTACAACTCCTTTATTCAAAGCCTCAAATGAGTACATATGTATACTAGAGTAATAGTTTTTGCTATATACAAACTTTGTCAATGACAAGTGTTCAATTAACTGCCCTTGAAATTAGCTGCACACACCCTTAGTATATCCTCTAATGTCTAAATGGTCCTCTTAGCCTAGCCACTATCCATGGGTGAAATTCTTTACTCAAGGTAACCTACGTATCAAGACCTCTCTAAAAATATCTCCAAAAATGAGATGTGAAATGTGTACCTTGGTCTGAAACAATAAACAAGTGCAATCCCTGTATCTTGAGAATCTGCTGAAGATAGATCCTGTTGAATAGCTGGTGTGAATAGGCAATAAGTAAGCTGACTTAGTCATTTGGTTTACAATAAACCATATAGAATTAGGTTTCTGGGATAAGGGTAAACCGGTGACAAAGTCCACTTTATCACTTCTCACTTCTAAGTTGGAATAACATACTTCTTTAACTCTTTTGTTGGTCGTTGATGCTCTACCTTTACTTGCTAGTATTTGGGACTTTTAGACACATATTCATCTATGTCCTTCTTTATACCATTCTACCAATACACTCTGTTTAGATATCTAACATCTTCATAGCACCAGGATAAACAAAATACTTGGAACTGTGAGCTTCTAACATAATCTTCTCTTCCAACCCATCAGCATCTGGAACACACAGGCGATCCCGGTAACAAAGAAACCCATCTTCTGGGAGAAAACATGAATATTTTTCTTCTGGACTGCACTCTTTATTTGAACTAACATTGGTTCACTATATTTTTTGTCCTTCACCTTTACTATAAGAAATGATTTAGAAGCATTATGCACAAGAATACCCCCATCCTCTATACCAATCAATCTAACCCTAAGGTGTCCAAGCCTATGCACCTCCCTATACAATTCTCTCTTATTTTTCTATACATGAGACAATATACCAAATGAAAACCTACTAATATCATCATCTAGAACATTTCCTTCCTCGGATAGTACATAACAGCCATATCATAATCTTTCAGCAATTCTAATTAGCTTCTCTAACGAAGATTTAGATTCTTTCTATTTGAAAACTTGAGAAAGGCTCTTATTATAACACCTTGAATCTTGTTCCTTGGTGATAATATCCTAAACTAAGTATGGTATGAGCGATTCAAGTGATTAAAGTTCATAAACATCTTATAATACAAAGTTGAGTTCAAGGCTCTTTCAATAAGCTTAGTTTTTAAGTTACTTATTGCTTGGGATAATTTTAAATGACCATTTATTTTGATTTATAATGAGTTAGGTAGCCCATAACCTGTACACAAAAAGTTATTTGAGTTTATTTTTCAACTCATTAAACTGCATGTCATTTGGAGTATGGAGTAAAAGGTTACGGGTATTTTACCAGAGACTATCTAGCAATAGAATGTTCCCAGGTGCATAATACGACTCAGGGCTTCCTATAGTATAACTCGTGATCCCTCATTGTATGAATCGGACTAAGAGTCATGGTTTTGGACCATCAGACTCCCAAAGTTCTATTAAGGTTCCACGAGACCCAACTATGAGTCATACTCTTCCAAACCACAATCTGTACTTCCCATTCGTACTGTTGAAGCTTGGAAAGCACCACCTTATGTCCCTCTTATACGAGACACACCACGAGCTATGGAGTTATAAAACATGACTCGTGGTATAAAATTCATGGTATGGGGTATGCCATTCCAGTGATAAAATCTCACTGTACGACTCGACATAAGGCACTCAATGATTCGTACAGTACCTCTTCATAACTCGTGAAAGGTGCTAATAGATTTTGTAGTCCTATTAATAAGGGGTATTTTGGTATTTCCTTTCACTTTTTTGTCTACACCAATGAATTTTGTCTTATAAACATAAA
Organism: Withania somnifera; assembly: GCA_039654485.1. Lineage (NCBI taxonomy): Eukaryota > Viridiplantae > Streptophyta > Magnoliopsida > Solanales > Solanaceae > Withania > Withania somnifera. The sequence goes on from JBDJHY011025536.1 coordinate 21,889, forward strand.
AATATAAATATTTGAAACCTAAATTCATTAATCTATTTTGATAAACCAAATCAGGCAAAGGTTTTTTTCCAACCTCTCCAAAGAGGAAAGAGCTAGGGTTTTTAAAAGACTCCATTGTAGCAGTTGATAGTTGATTTTACACCATCAAATTGCTTCTATTGAGGTATGTGGTCTTTAAACAAGGACTCCTTTCATCCTTTTTCCCAGAACTCCTTTTCTAAATAAGGTTTTGAAGATGTAGAAGCATGCTAGGGTTTTTATTTAATTATATAAATTATGATTCCTTGAAGTAATGATTTAACTGATATTTTTGAGATAGAATTATAAAGTTTTCATGATTATTATTTAATTATGAAAGTTCTCATGGGTTAGCATATTTTCAAAATTAAAGTAAAAGAAAGAGAGAAGTTTTGAGGTAAGAATTGATGATCGTGTTCAAGGTTTATTTGAGCATTGAAGTTTCATAATTAATTGACTTACTACATAATTTGAAGTATGAACGTCAAGCATGTCAAAATTGAATATTGCAGCTGATTGAGATTAATTGAGGAAGATATTAATTTCTTTCTTAATTAATGAGCTATGAAGTGAGAAGCTAATGAAGAGTCTAGTTTGACTATATTTTCCTATTTTGCCTATATTGAAAGTTAGTAGGACGAGTACGGTAAGGTCTAGTTTTTAATTAAAGAATGTCCATTAGTTGACAAAATTGAAAGAAAAAGTTAATGACAGTAATTGTATTTTTATGGGAGGAGTATTAGCACCGATGGTGGGCAGAGGTCCTAGGTAGAGGCCCTTATAGCCCAAACTTCATAGCCTAACATATGAGTTATTATTATTTTTGCCGAGTAAGTGTCTCCTGTAGTCTAGTTGAATCCACTAGCGGCAACACTCTTTCCCTTTGGCAAGGTTAGGATCCTTTAACACAAAGGGTAATATATGGACTTTATCGATTTATGCCTTAAGGTATGTTGGTTATAGAAACTCCCAGAAAGAGAAGTAAAAGTGATAGTTTTGAAAGGAAGAAAGTGAAAGCTTGTTTTTAACTAAGTCTTTATCTTGTGTTAAAAACTAATAAGTTAAGCTGTTTTAGCTGAGGTTACTTAAGATATGAGCTTCTTAATAATTTTCATTATTTACTGTTCATGCAATGCATAGTACTTATCATTGTACAATATAGCCTATTTTATACCTGCTTACATACTCAGTACATATTTTGTGTGCTGATTCTACTCTTGTTGCATGTCCTAACCCCCAGGAAGAAATTGCCAACCATTTGGACGTTTGAGGTTGACATTACTTTCATTTCTAGAAGACTAGAAGATTGGTAAGTCCTCACTTGATTCGAGGGAAAGCTATGAAGTTATTTATTTCGTTTATCTTGGACTTTAACTTTATTATTTATTATTTCATTTGTTAGAGACCATCAAGTAAAATTTTTTGCTAACAGTCCATTATTTAGCGAGTAGAGGATTTCATGCTTAGATGATGTGGTTTTGAGACTTGAGTTTATCTATTCTTTTATGAGTCTATTTATAAATTATTGTGAGGAGACCATTACACTTCTATTATTTATTGATATTTCTTCCATTGAGTGGTGTGTTTAGATCTATGCATGATCCAAGTGGTTCTCCCAAGGCTTAGAGGGAAACTTAGTGGCTAAGGATGTCGGTCCCTCCTAGGGGGTGAGCTCGAGGCGTGAAAATTATGACCAGTGAAGACATACACATGTATTCTAGACAAGTAGTGTCTTCATAACTTCAAAGAGAAACCACAACTTCTAGATCAAGATCATGAGTGAGATAATTCTTCTCATGAACCTTAAGCTGCATAGAAGCATATTCCACCACCTGAACATTCTACATCAACACACAAGCCAAACTGTCTATGGAGGCATCACAATAAACAATAAAACCCTTCTAATCCTCTGGTAAAGTCAAAACTAGAGTCAGAGTCAATCTATTTTTCAACTTCTGAAAGCTCTTCTCACAGGCATCTGACCACTCAAACTTTACTTTCTTCTAAGTCAATGGGTCAACGGGTCAAAGGAGCAGTCTGGAAGAGAATCCTTGGACAGACATATAATAATACCCATCTAGACCTATAAAACTATGGATATCTAACGGAGAGGCCAATATAGACCAATTTCTAACTGAATCAATATTTTGGGAATCAACTCGAATACCCTCGCTGGAATAACATGACCAAGGAAGGAAATTAATGAAGTTAAAGCTTTCACTTAGAGAATTTAGTATAAAGCTGATGTTCCTTAAGAATCTGAATAACAACACTAAGATGGTTTACATGTTTGTTGCGTCTAAACGCACATGCAAGTGTATGCGATCGTACAAGTAATATAGTGGCTCTTGCGAGCCGGATGACGAACCCATAGGGACTTGTATTAACTATTTAATTGGATTAAACTAATTCTAATTATTATTTAAGCGGAGAGTTTGAAGAGATATAATA
>JBDJHY011025537.1:0-14294 GCA_039654485.1 Withania somnifera
AAATTTGAATCAACCATATTAGTTAAGAATGAAAGAATGAAGAGATGTTTTCTTAGAGTTTCATAGCTTCCTGAGGATAAGTGATGGATGAATATGCACTAATTTGTGAGACTCTAATAACCTTGGCTTGTGTATAGTTGGACTTATGAATACAGGGCTTTGATACCAACTTGTCATGACCCAAAAATTTAATGTGATGGCACCTACCTTCCCAACCCGATAGATCAGCCTAACCATGGATAACATAATAGAAAAAAGGCAAAATAATGTGGAAAGTCATAAATAGGTAATACATTTATACAGGAAGTCATCTAATACACCCAAAACTAGGTAATCACAGCACAAAGACACTAATTAAGAACTAATACAAAAATAGGTCTATAAATCTCAACAAGTCTCTCAAAAAGAGTAAAGACACTGAGATAGGATAAGCTTCGACATCGAAGACTGTGAACAAGGGACAGCTACCTCTAAATTTCTCAAAGTTACACTGGTAGAAGTGACAAAAAGGATCTCAAAACTTATTTTTTGCAACACCCTCACAAAAGTACAAAAACATGAAGGGTTAGTATAAAAACATCGGTACTCAGTAGCATCCTTGGTTGGTTTAAGAAAAAAAATAATGAGGATCCTCCTACTATGCATCTAACCCCTGATACTACATCCTATAGTCAATTTATAACAATATAGAAGCCAAATCAATAGTTAATAAATAAATGATTAGCAGATACCTTTGATCATCCCCAATTACTAAAAATTCATCAGTTTTCAACTATTATCAAAGATCTTAGATTATCATCAAGCATTAAGTAATCCCAAATGATCCATAAGTGTATATAATCTCATAACAATGACAAGTATTAAGTGAGTGTAAGTATCAGACAATTAGAAAAGTCAAGTACAAAGAAAATCAATGTAAACGCAATGCAATGTGCAAGTAATCAAAATTCATATCTTCCCTAGATATACATACTTTTTTCCGTTACTTTTCATAGACAAAACCCATAGGGGTACAAGGCCTATACACCGATACCAGAGTGGTACCTAATCCATATATAAATATATATATACATATAATTTTGTTCATTTATTGTGGCATATTACCCTTATCTCTACATGTATATAATATTTGTATTTCTGTACCGGTGTGCTACCTAATCCATAAATATAATATTTATTCATCTGTACCATCTTGGTAACCGATCCATGGTTAATATTAGGTTGTGAGCAAGTTACCACAACAACAATAATCAACATGTTTAAGTTATAATTTAGTCAAGTTTTGAGTAAGTTACCACAATAGCCAAGTTGTGAACAAGTTTCCACAACAACAATACAAATTTCTATTTCTCAACGATTTCACCATTTTCCTAATAATTACCCATAATTATGGATATCTCAATGAATCAAACTATCCAAATTATTTAACATGATAATCAACACATCAATTTCCAAGTCACATCTTTAACCAAATTAACCAATCACAACAAATGAAGTACATAATACACATCAAAGCTTTATATAACGACCATGGAACCACGACTTGCCTTAGAAGTAAAGAAAATATATCAATCATGTGCCTTGACCTTCCTTAGAGCTTCTAAATAAGAGAAATCTATCTAAAACATAATATACACAAGAAAACATGAACATGAATACCCATATTACCATATTATGGAGTTTAATTTGAAAATTAACCCTGGGCCCACGAAGTCAAAACTTGAACTTTATCGTGAATGCATGTTACCCATCATTTGGGGAATCCAAATAAAAAGTTCTACTGAAACCCAATCCATTTCATGTTGTAAAATCAAAATTTTAAAAACTTTCGAGTTCACATATAAATCCACCGTTTTGGGGTTCAGACCTTGAAATTTCATGTAAAAATCATGTTAAATTGTTAGAAATAGATGAAATTGGTTTTGAAATCTCACCCAATTGATATCTTTGAATTCCGTGACCAAACTTTGATAAGTAAGTAATATATCATGAAGAATATATTTTAAACGTCTAGGTGAACAGAGATCCTAGTTTGTAGCCCTTGTTACGAAAGCAATAGTGCAGCCAACAAACCTTTCACATTTGTGGTCCCCTTAACGCGATCATGACCCTTGACCCAGTTGACCATTGTGAAAACAATCCACACCCTATGAATTCAAACCTCAAAATTACCTTACTCATTGTGATCCTGGAAGGCTATTACGATTGTGATGCCTTCACAGATAGCCTTCCATGAATGCGACATTCTTCTGCTACTGCAAGGGATGTTGAGTCCGAGGCTCTTTCAATTAGATCAGTTTTGATGTTACTTAGTGCTTAGGTCAACTTTATATTACCATATATTTTGATATATAAAGATTTAAGTGAAACATGACATATCCATAGACAAGTCTTTGATTCTAGTTTTTAATGCACAAACCATGAGTCATTTTGAGTTCGGAATAAAGCATTATGGGCATTTTACTAAATACTATTCTTCTATGAAATGTTCCTATGTGCATAGTGAAACTTTTATCTTTCTGTAGTACGATTGATGGTGTGCAATAGTACGACTTGTGATGTGAGTCATACTACATGACAAGAAACTTCTCCTTTCACTATTAAGGTTTCATGAGACCCAACCATGATCAGCACTCTTCCAAACCACGACCTATACTTCCAATTCATATTGTTAAAAAACACACCACAAGCCGTGGAGTTGAATACCATGACTCGTGGTCTTGAATCATGGTATGGATTCTACATTCCAATGAGCTTTTCTCACTATACGAATCAAGGAAAAGTACTCCATGAGTAGAACAGTTCCATTCCATGACTCGTAGATTAGTGCCAACAAGTTTTCAAGAACGTGTAATAAGGGGTGTTTTGGAATTTCCTTTGATATTTTTGGCTAAACCCATGGAATTTTGACTTCTAAACATACCAATATAAATAAAATGAACCTTAAATTCATTAATCTCTTTGGATAAATAAAATCAAGCAAAGGTTTTTCTTCCAACTTCTCCAAAGAGGCAAGAGCTAGGATTTTTCAAAGAGACTATATTATAGTAGCTTGATATTTGATTTTTCACCACCAAATTGCTTCTAATAAGGTATGTGGGATTACGATACTACATTATAGCAGCTTGATATTTGATTTTTCACCACCAATTGCTTCTAATAAGGTATGTGGGATTACAATAAAGACTCTTTTAACTCTTTCACCAAAAATTCATCTTCTAAGTAACGTTTTGAAGTTGTAGAAACATGTTAGGATTCTTATTTAATTCTATAAACTATGAACCCCTTAAGTGATGATTTAATTGTTGTTTTTGAGTTAAAATATGAATTTTTCATGATGATCATTTAGTTATGCAAATCCTCATGAGTTATCATATTTTTATTATTAAAGTTAATGAAAGAAAGAAGACTTGAGGTGATAATTGGTGATTGCTTTCAAGATTTATTCTTAAAACTTGAATTGAGTATTGAATTGTCATAATACTCGACTTACTGCATGATTTGAAGTATGAACATGAAGCATGTATAAATTGACTATTTTAGCTAATTGAGCTTAATTGAGGAAGATAATGATCTTATTTATTTATGGATGAGCTGTGAAGTGAGAAGCTAATGAGGAGTCTAATTTTACAATATATGTCTGTTTTGATAAAATTGAGAAGTGTAGTTGGAAGAGTCTAGGAAGGTCTAGTGGTTCATTAGAGAATGTCAATTCATCGATAATCTTTAAAGAGAAAGTTAATGACATTATTTATATTTAATGGGACGAGTATTAACATAAAGGGTGGGAAGAGACCCTTATAGCCCAACCTGTGTAGCCTAACATAGGGATTATTATTATTTTGCCCTAGTAAGTATGCTTGTAGTGTAGTTGGATCCACTAGAGAGAGTGTCCTTTCCCTTTAGAAAGGTTAGGAGCCCCTTCACACAGGGTAATATATGGGTTTCATTTCTTTATTCCTTAGGGTATGTCGGTTATAGAAACTTCCAAAAAGAGAAGCCAAATTGAATGCTTGAAATTAAGAAAGTGCAAGATTGGTTTTAACTCAGTCTTTATATTTTGTTAAAAACTGATGAGATAAGATGTTTTAGCTTATTTTGATTTATATATTACCTTTTTAACTATTTCCATTATAAACTGCTAAATTGCTTATATGAGTTATAGTTGAAGTTGAGATTTACTGTCATGCATTGCGTAGTACATACCACTATACTATATAACTTATTTTATATTTTCTCACGTACTTGGTACATTATTTGTGTGATAATTCTACTCTTGATGCATGTGATTACCCCCATGCAGATAATGCCAACCATCCAAACAATCGAGGTTTAAATTACTTGCATTCCTAGATGATTAGAAGATTTATGAGTCCTCGTTTGATTTGAGGGAAAGCTATGGATTAGTTATTTTATTTATATAGATCTTTAAGTTTATACTTATTATTTATTATTTCATTTTCTAGAAAGACTAGGGAGTAAATTCTTGTGCTAGCAGCCCTTTATTTTGCTAGTAGAGGCTTTCAGACTGAGATGTATTGGTTTTAAGACTTGAGTTATCTATTCTTTTATTGAGACTATTCATTGATTAGTATGCGTAGCCCATTACACTATTGATATTATTGTTATTACTTTTATTGAGTGATGTGAGTAGAGCTATGCATGATTAGAGTCCTTCTTCCTAGGCTGCTAGGGGAACTCAGTGGCTAAGGATGTCGGTCCCACCTAAGGGGTGATATTGTAGCTTGACTAGCTTGGTATCAGAGCACTAAGTTCATAGATTCCTTGGTTAAGTCTGAAAGCCAGCTTTAGGTACAATCTCAGTTGTGGTTGTAACTGTACCACATCTATGATTGGGAGGATACAGAACATCTGGGAAAAGTTTCTTTTTATTGATGTTTTACTTCATGTTTTGGAGTTTACTCAGAGAAATTTCCTCTTTTTGACTTGTGCTTTACGCATTTCCTTAATGCCTCCATGACAATCAACTTGCCTGAATGAGAAAAGGAACTAATAGAACCAAGATCCACCAGTTCAGGAGCCACAACAGCCACAAACAAACATCAACACAGAAAAGTTACACAATATGATATATATGATGGCTAAAACGGTGATGGTATAGGCTACCAGTTTAGGTTCTGCAGTTCATCCAGTAGATCTTGATGCTGGAGTTGTAAGTGTTAGGTAGTTCTTGAGGTTGAGTCTTTTAGAGATTCATAGTCGATGACTGTGGATGATCTAAGGAACTTTATTGAGAAGGTTCATCAAATTTGTGATATAATGAGAGTTCTTGATGTTGATAGGGTTGACTTGGAGTCTTATCATCTAAAGGATGTTACAAAGTCTTGGTGTGATCTATGGAGGAAGAATAGGGGAGTTACAGTTGTACCACTATCTTGGGAGAAGTTTGAGACTACATTTATGAGTTGATTTTTTCCTAGAGAGAAGAGGTAAGAAAAGGCTTGTAAGTTTTTGAGTTTGGAGTAGGGCTCCATGTCTATGAATTAGTATAGCATAAAGTTCACTAAGCTATCAAGGTATGCTTCATAGATGATTACAAATATGCATACCAGGATTGATATGTCTTTTTCTGGTCTTTATCCTCATTTCATCAAGTTATGGAGAGTGATAATGTGCAAACACACTTCCCATTTTAGAAATGTCATGCTCGTTATACATAAAGTTACCTAACACAGAGTCGGGGTTGAATGCACAGGTAATAGAGAGATTTTAACCCACAAGTATTAAGAGTCAATCTTGTTTGCCCATTTTATATCTGTTTAACATGTAACTACAAAAGATGAGGGAAAAGAATTTGTTATCTTTATTGTTTAAACTATTCCAATATGCAAGATATAGAACCAATGTTGATTTGATGTGTAAAATATTAAGTATAGGGAGCTCTTAGGGGTGTACTGATTTGGGTCATAAATGCATATTGGGTAACCTTCATTAGCTTCTTCTTCAACAAATATCATGGGTAGAAGAGATTCACTCTAGATTTGTAATCTCTCAATCTAAACATCTACTATGCCTCGAGTTTTCTCAAACCTCAATGCATGCCATTGGAAGAACAATCTCTAAAGTTCAAGTAGTTAACCTATCTCTAGCATTAACCATTAAATGAAAGGTGTTTTCAAGTCCTTGCTTCTGTTATCTTCCTCTAGTTTCATCCATTCTTTCTCAAGTAATGGTAGAAACTAAATGTTGGTGTTTGGAACCCCTAAAATAGCAATAAAACATGACTAAAATACAAGACCCATGTTCAAAAGTTGAGTTTAGAAGCTAGAAGTAAGCACCCACTCACATTTATGAACCCATTAAATGCACACCCCTAAGAAATAGATGATTAGCTACTCATGACATAGGATAAGAAAATATACCCCTATTTTCAATCTCATGGTAAGCCATTAATTCTTAAGTCTCAGCCCTCTATAGGAAAAGACCTTAGGTTGTACAACAACTCCACTATTCTCCCTTTCAAGTAGGGGTTCAATGAAGCTTTATTCTTAAAACATTAACCACAACTTCGATAGATGCGGATGCAGCTCTCTCATCATGAAAGAAGTAATGAAAAGGAAACCCGGCGTCAAAGCCCTTATATCGTGAAATAGAAGGTTAGCAACAACAATCATAGGTTCCTACCTTCCCAGCTCTACCAGGAATGGTAAAAAACTCAAATTACAACCAATAAATATGGGGGTTGAAGGCAAATTGTTAAAAATCTCAAGCACAAACTAGGGTTTTTGTCTCCTATTAAGAAGGAATAGCATGCTCATCCCACCAAATGGTTGAGCATTTGATCCATGAAAGGAAGACAAAAGGGATCTTTGTTGGTGCATGTATTCAACTCCTGAAATCCCATGCACACTCGCCACCCATTTATGGGTATTGTTGCAATTATATCTTCCTTGGCATTTTCCACCACCATGATGCCTCCCTTATTTGGAACACATTGAACTAGATTAACCCATTTTCTATCCGAAATTGGATAGAAAACCCCCGCATCTAACCATTTAATAATTTCCCTCATTCCAACTTCTTGCATGGGAGGGTTTATTTGTCGTTGGTTCTCAATAGAGGGTGAACATCCCTCCTCAAGTTTTATTTTGTGAGTGCATATTCCCAGAGGAATACCAATTATATCCGCTATAGACCATCCGATGGCATGAATGTGTTTGTTCAAAACTGAGGGTAGTGCCACCACTTGACGGTTTACCAATTCAGCAGATACTATCACCGAAAAAGACCCATGTTCACCTATAAACTCATATCACAAATGTGGTGGCAGTGACTTTATTTCCAATGTTGGTGGCTCAAATATGGATGGCTTGGATGGCGGAGATTCTCTATTTTCTAAGTCAAGGTATAGCTTTTTAAGATATCTGGAGTATGATCATTTGCTAATTAGGGATGCAACTATTTCATCAAAATCTCTGATGTTTGTGCTTTGGCAATGACATTACACGACAGCCAAGCTCTCCCCATAACTTTCTACCTCTGTTGAGTGCGATATTGTTTCACCAATACAATTGATCCCTGATATGATGTGCCAATCATTGGGTTGTTTCATTGACTTACATCTATCGTATGTTACTTCTTCATTATTCACTCTGAACTTAAATTCTCCACACTCGACATCTACCAATCCTCTTTTGGTGGAAAGAAAGGGCCGACCTAGAATAATCGGGACCTTAAAATTCACTTCACAATCAAGAATGACAAAATCCGCTAGAAAGATGAACTTGTCAACTTTTACCAAGACATCATAAAGGATTTGTACTAGTTTCTTTATAGATTGATCAACCATCAACAATCTCATTGTAGTGGGTTTAGCGATTCCCATTCCTAACTTTTTGAATTATTCCAAGAGTATCAAATTAATGTTTGCCCCTAAATTACACAAAGGAATGGTGAATCATAGAGTCTGATAGTGCATGTAATTATGAACACCCCTGGATCTTTCTTTTTCACCATCCCACTACTGGAATAATAACACTAAAACTGTGTGATACCTCGATTTTTGTAACCAAGTCCTTCATAAATTTATCATATCTAGGCATTGCAGCAGCATGTCAATTAGGGGGATATTAGTCGACAAACCCTTGAACATGGATAAGAATTTATCAAATTGTGCATCATCCTTCTTCTTTTTGAGCCTTTGTGGGAATGGAGGGGATAGCTTAGATGCCACTATTGGATTGGCCACTTAAGGTTCTGAATTTTCTTTCCTCTCCCTAGGTATCACAATTTTCTTCCCTTTTTCTTCACTAGTGACATCACCAAATCTTCCAGAACCTGCTCCAATTCATCATTCGGGACAACAACACTTTTTGATTATTCACTTGTTGTATTGATTTTTATGATGGCTTACACAACTTATTTTTCTTCTTGCTTATCGTTCTCACCCACATCTTCTTGTCCCTCGACAACTTTTCTACTTCTAATCACGATGGTCATACAATATATGTTATCATTTTTTGGATTTATTAATGTGTCACTACGGAGAGTCCCCTTCTCCATTTGGTTCAGGAATACAGAAATGTGTTTCATTTGATTTTCAAGACGCTTGATGTACGTGGTATAGGAAGCTACTTATTAACCCATTTCTTTAATACCCTCTTCTGTGGCTTCAAATTTTTTCAAAATCTTTGCTAGCATTTCTTCCTCTTTGGAGTTAGCTAGGTCACTAATGGAAGCATAGTAAGGACCTTGATCCCTGTTGTTAGGAGGAACGTATTTATGGTTTGTTTGGTCCATCCAACCTTTATTTTGATCCTTTCATTGGTCCCTCTCACAATTTTTTCATTGACCCTTCAGTCTCTTTCTCTCCATTGCCCTCTGTCATAACTATCATTCCAACCTTGATTCCCATACCCTTGCTTTGGGTAGGAATTCCCACTTGAGTAGCTAAAAATACATCTATTTCCATAGCCCAATTCATTGTCCTCCTTATAGTATTGACCAGATCCATAGTGTGAGGTAACTGCTTTAACACTTTTTGTCCCCAAATTCATCACATGTTTGGTGAGTAGATCTACTTGTGTGATCAACTTTTCCATGCTTTCTTCCCTCCATTTTTTCTCACTAAAGATATCGACATAGGGAGCCCCCATGGCCACCTCGGCCTCTCTAGTATGTTAAGCTCAGTTTGTCTTAGTCATTCTTTTAAGTAGAACTCTTGCAATGCTAAATGATTGATCAATGAATGACCCTCATGCTATGTTATTGGTGATATCTTTGTTTGTGGAATTCAAGGCTCGGTAGAAGGTTTACAAAAGTACTTTATGGCCTTATTTTCCTTATAAATTCCCTACTTAAGCAACTCATTAGAACCAAACTTGATTACCAACACACTTCTAACAGACAATATTATGATTAAAGGTACAATAAGTTGGTATTCTACTAGCATATCTGAGAGCATCTTATTGAGTACTTATATGAAAATTGGTAAGCTGATGTAGCATATTGAATAGAATTCTAAGGATAAGGGTAAGTATAGAGAGAGTCAGCATAGAGGGCTAAGACTACTCATTCTAGAGTAAGTCAGCCTAAGTCTGATGGGTTCAGACACCAGTTGCAGCAACAATGTCCTATGGGATCAGCCCCTTCATTATTTAGACCTTCAAAAAATTAGCAGAACAAGTCAGGTAAACAGAGGAGTTCTTCATTATGTACCAATTATGGTAAAACTTATTAGGGAAAATGTAAGAAAGCGTCTAATGGATGTTTTATATATGTACAGATTGGTCATCATGTTTGGGATTTTCTTTTAAAGAACTTTTATTCTCTTGGGTTGTCAAAGAATAAATAGAGAGATTGTCCGATAGTTTGTCAAGGTGGTACCAGTCCATAGAATACTACTCCCTAGTATATATAGTAGCACACTAGCCTCAATAGGGTGCTACTACTTCTAACTGTGGAAGCCAATGCCAAAATCGTCTGTAAACTTTGGGTTCTTGTCGGGATCAGAAGTAAACAGTTGATATGGTAATAGGTTTTTTGAGAGTTTATAAGGTGGAGTATAGATATTTTTTAAACCCTAGAACTACTCCTTATTTTATATCCATATGTATCTCTAAACAGTTTGGTAGAGATCTTGGTGTTCTGTCTGAGTTATTATCTTTTTCTACACTATTGGTGATCCTGTTCTAGCTAAAAGAGTACACCACTATCCTACTTCTCTTATAAGGATGGTTGTTCCTTCTAATTTACATATCCTATTTCTAGCTAACTCTCGTATGCATGGTGTAACTCTGTCTATTATATCGAATCGTGGTACATATTTTACATCTCAATTTTGGATTAAGATGGGTATTGGTACACAAGTTCAGTTGAGTACACATTTGATGGAAAGGAAGAAAGGACTATTTTGACTTTTGAGGATATGTTGAAGGTGTGAGAAATTTATTTCAAGGGTAAGTGGGTTGATCACCTACCTTTGATTGAGTTTGAATACAACAACAGTTATCACATGAGTATTTAGAAGCTCCATTTGAGGCATTATATGTGAGATGGTATAGGCCTGTGATTTGTTGGTTCGAGGTCGGTGAGGCAACTATTTTTGGTCTAGGGTTTGTTCTTGATGCTATGAAGAAAGTTTAGACTATTATAGAGAGGTTGAGGACAAGCTATTGTAGGAAAAAGTCATATATAGATGTGAGGAGGAGAGAATTAGAGTTTGATGTTGACGATTGGGTATTTCTTAAGGTGTCACCTATGAAGGAGTCGCAAGATTTTGTAGAAAGGGAAATTTTATTTCTAATTATATCAGGGGGATTTTCTAGAGTTTGAAAATAAGAACTCCTTTCCTTATTTAGGGTACCTACTTGAGCCCTTATCAGATTGTGAGGAGGGTAGGAAATATTGCTTATTAGTTTGATATTCCAGCAGAGTTATTAGTGGTTCACCGTGTGTTTCATGTCCTTATTGATAAAATGCATGAGTGATTCTTCTTTGATATTGTTAGTCGAGGATATAATCATTCGTGATAATATAACCTATGCGGAGGTCACCATTTAGATTCTTTGTACACAGGTTCATCGATTGAGGAATAAATATATGACATTAGTTAAGGTTATCTAAAGGAATAAAGCAGTTGAGGGAGAAACAAAAGAGGCAAAGGCCGATATGATGAGAAAATACACCTTTTTGTTCCCTTCTAGTTCTGTTCCTTCTTGAGATAATAACCTCTTTATTAATCTTGTATCGTCTTTAGTTGATGATCATGTAGTGTGTCGAATTTAATGAGTCGGTCGAGTATATTCATGCATGAGTTGAGTAGATTATTGATGTGATGTTGAGGTAGTAGTACATGAGTCCCTGTTTGTGTATTTCTGTGCTATTTGACTAGTTTTGATGTTGAGGTCAGTTGTTGCATTTTTCATATTTATCAGCTGATTTAGTAGAATATTCAAAGTTAGTTTGACTAAATCAAGTCTTTTTAAATCATATTTATGTCCGATTTAGTCATTTGGTTAATTTCAATAGTTGAATTCCCTCCGTTCTAGCTATAGCCTTCATTCGAGGATGAATGATCTTAGGGGGATATAATGTAACATGTTGAAGCTTTATTCAAGTTTATAAATTCCTAAATAGGTGTGGGATGAGTATTTGAGGTGATTTAAGGTCTTAAACATCTTATAAAACCAAGTTGAGTTCAAGGTTCTTTCAGTAAGCTTAGTTTCGATGTTATTTCATTCGTAGGTCAATTTAAAGAACCATATAGTTTGATATATAACTAGTTAAATGATCTATTACCAATAATCAAAAAGGTATTTGAGTCTAGTTCCCAACTCATCAAATTGTGTGTCATTTCGAGTTCAGAGTAAAACGTTATGGGCATTTTAGTAAACATTATTCTAGAATGAAATATTCTCAAGTGCATAGTACGACTCCTGGCTTCTATAGTATAATTCATGGTGTGCAATACTATGACTCATGATGTGAGTTGTACTGCAAGACCAAAAGCTTCTCTTTTCACTATTAAGGTTCCATAAGAAACAAACTCGTACTCTTCAAATCCAGACGCTCACTTCCAATTCATATTATTGAAGCTTGAAAAACAACACCTTTTGTCCCTTTTATACGTAGCACACCACGAGCCATGGAGTTGAAGAACATGACTCATGGTCTTGACTCGTGGTATGGGGGAGGCATTATAGTGAGATTTTCTTACTGTATGACTCAAGGAGAAGCACTCCACGATTATTATTTATGTACTTTAGTTTTTAACAAAATAAACTTATAGTGCCACCTATGTGATGTGAGTAGAGTTATGCATGATCTAAGTGGTTCTTCTGATGCTACTAAGGTAACTTAGTGGCTAAGCATGTTTTCCCTTCCTAGAGGTTGAGCTTGGGGAGTGACAATTATAACTTAGAGACAGCATGGTGAATCCCCATAACTATTGTTCATGCACAAATATGTGTATTTTATATTTTCTTGATCATTAATTATCTTGTGGCATATGTTCATGATAGATATGCACAAATTGATTTAAATTGAGAAACATAGTCTAATTCATGAGTTCATGTCCTTTAAATGGATTCATATGTTAGTGTTCATGATTTTTGGTAAAAATATGAAAAATGAATATTAACGTTCAAGTTATGGTTAGTTGTAGAGTTAGAAGCATGGCTCATGGTTGTGGTCATGTTTTTATAAATTATAAGGTAAGTATTTTAGCTTTAAAACTCTAAGTTAGGTTCATGAGTTAGTTTAATTGAAATAAGTTCAAGTATAATAATGAGGTAGTGACATGACAAAGACAGTAAGTTCTTGAGTCATCAAATCTTATATGGTCAAGACATACAGGATAAGCTTATGTCTAGTTCATAGTTTGGGAGTAGTATTAGTACCGAGTGGATTTGTGCTACTTAGTTCTTATCACATAGCCTGTGTTGCCAAATGTAGGAAGTTCATGGCCAATAGTTCATGGGTTAGTTTATCCACTAGGAGTTAGTTCATGGACCTTACTTTGGTAGGTTTGGGACCCCACCCGACATAGTATATATGTTGGACCTTGTATCCAAGTACACAAGGAATGTCTATTATGGGACCTCTAAGGTTAGTTAAACTCGTTCAATTACAGTAAGGTTAGTTGAGTTAGTCGAGGTAGAAGAGCATCTAACTAAACTATATTTATGACTTGGTTAAGTGTGCATTGTTATTTCTTTGAGTTGGTATTTGGAGATGGTCGTTTGACAACATTAGTTCATGCATATCATAGCTAGTAATGTTGTGATGTTTTATATAGACTATTTTCATCCATACTTACATATTCAATACATTTCACATACTGATGTATACTTTCTATACTGCATGTTACCCTATACATATTTGGCCAGCATCCAGGCACTTATGGTTATCATTATTCTTATATAACTAATAAAGTGGTGAGACCTATTTCTTTGGGGACCCAAGAACTAAATATTTTCTCATTTTACTTATTTAGAGATGGCATTATGAGTTTATTTCCTTGTTTCATTATTTGGAGACTAGCTTGGTATCTTTTCCTAATTGTCCAATTTTAGTATATCATGACTTTCAGATTGATGGTTTATTAATGTTGAACTTGAGTTTATCATTCTATTGATTTATTAGTTATTGATAATGTAAGGTGCATTATTTTTCATGTTATGTTGATAATTTATTCCGCTGATTGTGAGTGAGTAGATCTTTCCATAAGCCAACGATGACAGTTCCTTCTTGGGAAAGACTCTGAGGAATGAAAAACTTGGTATATCATTAGGTTCAAGTGTCCGAGGTTTTCTTAAAGTTAGTGTTAGGTAGAGTCTTAGCTATGGGTATGAACTATAGCATACTTATAACTGAGAGGCTACTGATTGTGTAGGAAATATTTCCTTTTTTTCATGATCATTTTCATGCTTTGGAGTTTAACTTCAAGACTTTATATTTTTACTCATGCTCTACACATTGCATATCATGCCTCCACATGGACAACTAACAGTTCAATACATAGGTTAAGGTCAATATATTTTAGGTTTCACCATCACTAGTGCCTCAAAAACAAGATAGCATCACAAATGTAATATTTAGAAACATGATGCACTTTATTGCTCAAACAGTGGATTAACAGGCATAACCGCTAGCCCCAAGTTCCAAAAGTTCGTACAATAATTCTTAATCCTGGAGTAGTAAGGGGGAGGAGTTACTATGGTTGAGTGCTTTGAAATTTCATGGTTTTAGAATTGGGAAAGATCCTAGGAACTTATAGAGGAGGCTCAAAGTATATTTATGAGGGTTTTAGATATGGATAGGGTGTATCTAGC
>JBDJHY011025861.1:0-14294 GCA_039654485.1 Withania somnifera
CCCTCCCCCCGCCAAAAAAAAAATTACTTGAATTTTTTATGGCCAAATAAAAATTTTATCTGTAATTATTATGTCAAATCAAATAGTGTTCACATAAATTGCAACTGCTAGTCTAAGATTTTATACGCACTTTTGTGTTTTTATATGTCATGTAGGGTTACAATATCAATATAGTTTAGGTTATAACAGGAGAAGGTCGTATATATATGTATATATTTTTTTTTTTCCGATTAAAAGCTCATCTGAAACTCTAATTTAATTGGTCCAAGGATGGATGATAGATATATGTATAGTACGGTCAGTGGTACATTTGATTAAAATCAGCAATCACATGTACGTAGCTTACATTTTTGCTACATATGTTGGGATCTTAAAAGTTGATAAGATTTCCATCTAGCAACTAGCTCTGTCGCATTTTGCCAGCCAATATTGTTCATGTTATTGGTCCTCCATTATTTATGCTGCTCTTTTTCTTATCTCTAACTTAGGGTACAACACTGTAAATGACAACTTGCTAGGTGCGCCAAATTGGTATTCCCCTCCATTATGACAAAACACTTGTTATTTGATGCTACCACTTATCCTAAATAACCAGACATTTCAATGATTTTAATAAAAAGTGCAGAACTAAAAGCAATCTAACCCAAATATTTTAATTAGAAAAACTCTTCTTTCATAAGTAAAAAATTACGCTCTTCGTTTTCTTTCAATTATCACTAAATTTGAGCTTACACAAGTTTAAAGAGCTAACCACTAGAGTGTAACGATCCGTTCTATCGTAATGAATACGTACCGATTTGTTGGAATACTGCCTCGAGCGTTTATAGTATTTTGGCCCCCAAAGGTAAAGTTAGAAAAGTTTCATGATTGCCGTAGTCTCGACCGAAAAATTAATCTTGTTTGCTTAAAGGATGCCACCAATGATGTGAATTAGAATTGGTTTGTCTAGTGTTGATAATGAGGTAGTAGAATCCTGTAGTAACCCATAGAACTTTTCGAAACCGGATTTGGGTCCCTAGAGCTCGTATAGCGTTAGTTACCATGATAGACTTAGAGAGTTATGCTTGACAAGTTGTTTTGCGATGTGAAATGGGGGCAACTGAACACTGTGCCGATTTCACTGGTTTGCAGTGGATTTCTATTATGAGAAATTCCGCCGCTGTCTGCCGCAACAGAGAGTTTATTGGTGAAGCGGTACCTCCGCAGCGGTATTAACACAGAATCAGATCAGTTTTAATCCAATTACTGGGTTATTTACCTATAACTTAGTTTTTAGAGAAGAGAACGACCTAGGGATTGAGAAAGCAAGTCTTCGAGTTGAACATCATCCACAGTAAGTATTTCCATCCCTTTCTATAATTGTAATCCTTAGAATTTGCTAGTTCTTAGGGTTCTCAAATGATAGAAAGTTATGGAGGGAAACCTAGGCCGAATTATGAGTAATAATAGTAGAATTACCCATGAAAAACTAGAATATAATGGAATTTCCCGATAAAGTTGTAACCTTGATGAATTTTAGGTGGATGAGAACCCCAAGTTAGGCTTAAAGCCACGGGAAGGGGTTAAAGGTATAAAAATTAGATTTGTGTATATGATTCTTGGTTTGTAACTCATTATTACGCATCATTGTTTATAAAGCACGTGAAGGATCAAGCATTTCTCAACTTTGTGCAAAGGGAAGGAGAATATTCCTAAATCATATTGTTGGTGACCCGAGGTAGGTTATGGTTGAAATCTACTTAATGACATTTTATGATAATGTCGAATTTTGATGTTCTTATTGTGGTCTTACGATGTGGTGACTTGTATTGACCTCTCTCCAAAACATAGACTTCTAGTCTTAATCTCCCACACTTATCATAAATTATAGCGCCCATATGTACAAACCGACGAATATGAAATGATATGACTTATTAATGGTTGAATCAATAATCATAAGTACGAGTATATATAATAGTTTGGGATAAGTGACAATGCCCTAGATTATGTGGCTATAGAGAAACGTAATTAAGACTCTTAGCCTTCTACTTGGTCTGTGGGTTGGTTGATGTTTCTATTCGTGTGTCTATCCCTTTTGGTGAGTCTATATGGATAAAAAAGGTGTATAGGTCCTATCTAGTGAATTTTGTGGGTAGTCAGACCTTTTCAGACTTGGTGATCTTGGGGATAATGATTTTGATATTATCCTTGTTATGACTTGGTTTTCTTCAAACTTTTCATTTTGGATTGCAAAGCCAAGACAATGATCATAGCATGGCTAGTGATGGATCTTCTAGTGTGGGAGAGGGATTATATTCCTGCTCGAATCTGGATCATCTCATTCCTTCATGCTAGGAAGCTGGTGGAGAAGGGTTGTTTAGATTTCTTGGCTCACCTCAAGGACGAAGTTCTAAGGTGCATCCAATTGAGTTTGTACGGTAGTGAGTGAGTTCTGGGAGTTGTTTTCTGTTTATTTGCTTGGTATATCTCAAGACTGAGATATCGACTTTTGTATAGACTTGTAGCCTGACACCCTTTCTATTTTTACATCTCCCTACCGCATGGATCCAGATGAATTGTGAGAACTAAAAGCCCAATTTTTGTAGTTATAAAGTAGGGGGTTCATTCAAATGAGTGCTTCCCTTTAGAGAGCTTTGATTCTTTTTATAAAGAAGAAGGATGGTAGTCTTCGCATGTGCATAGACTACCGCCATCTCAATCGGGTGACAATTAAGAACATGTACCCTTTTCCACATATTAATGATCTATTTGACCATTTACAAGGTGGCTATGAGTTCTGTAAGCTAGATTTGATATCGGGGTACCATCATCTTAAGATCTGGGCAGAGGAGTGCCAAACACTGCCTTTTAGACAAGATATGAGTATTATGAGTTCCTAGTAATGTCCTTCGAGCTCATTAATGCCCCAGCAACTTTTATGAGTTTGATGAATGGCCTCTTCAAGCCATTCTTGGATCAATTTGTGATTATTTTTATAGATGATATTTTGATCTATTAGAAGAGTAAATTGGAGCATCTTCAAATAGTGCTGGGTTTTTTGACGAAGAAATAATATTATGCTAAATTCTCCAATACGAGTTTTGGTTGGATTTCATGTCCTTTTTGGAGAACATAGTTTATAAGAGGTGGTGATGGTAGATCCCCAAAAGATTGAGGCAATGAAGAATTGGGCAAGGCCCACTAGTATGACCGAGGTAAGGAGTTTGTTTGGTTGCGAGCTACTATAGATGGTTTATGAAGGGATTTAGTTCGATAGCCTACTGTATGGCTTAGTTGACCAAGAAGAATTTTCCATTTGTGTGGAATGATGATTGTGATAAGAGTTTCTTAAAACTAAAGGAATTGTTAACTACCGTTCCTATTCTAGCCTTGCCGGTGTAGGGAAAGCATTTTGTGGTTTATTTTGATGATTATTACTCTGGTTAGGGGTCAGTGTTTATGCAGGATAAGAATGTAATTCTTATGCTTCCAGGTAATTGAAGGTTCATGAATAAAACTATCTCACTCATGACTTGGAGTTAGCAACTATTGTTTTCCCCTTAAGCAGTGGATGCATTATCTTTATGGGGTAAAGTGTGAGGTGTTCACTAATCACCGTAGCCTTTAGCATATGCTCACCAGAAGAAGTGGATAGAACTTCTAAAAGACTATGAAATCACCACACTCTACCATCCTGGTAAGTCCAATATTGTCGTAGATGCTCTTAGTAGGAAAGCAGTGAGCATGGGCAGTCTAGCTCATTTGCATGTTGACCGATGGGCATTGGCTAGAAGGGTGCAGACTCTAGCTAATGAGTTTTCTAGAATTGAGGTGACTAAGAAAGGAGGACTCATGGACTGTGTGATACAAGTTCTTCCCTCCTTGACAAGATCAAGGAAAAATAATTTGATGATGTGAAATTAAGCAAGATTCGGACAAAGTTCTTACGGGTAAAGCCAATCACGCTTCAATCGATGGTGAAAGAATTTTGTAGGTCAAGGGATGAGTATGTGTGCCCCAGGTTGATGAATTCATTTCCACTATTTAATAAAGGCTCACTGTTCTATATACTCTATTCATCGTGGTGCTAATAAGATGTACGATGACCTGAGATAACATTATTGGTTGATTAGGATGAAGTTTGATATTATTGATTTTATGAATAAGTGCCAGAATTTCTAGCAGGTCAAGTATGAGCATTAGAAGCGTGGTGGAGTGTATTAGAGGTTTCCCATTTTAAAGTGGAAATAGGATTGTATTATCGAGGACTTTGTGGTGGGTCTTGCCAAGACTCTAAAACGATATGATTTCATTTGGGTTATAATTGACAGATTAATACAATTTACGTATTTCATTATGATACAAACTAGGTACAACGAAGCCAAATTGGCAGAGGTGTATGTGAAAGAAGTTTGGAGCTTGCATGGCCTTTAGGTATCTATTATTTTCGACAAGGGAACTTAGTTTACTTTCCACTTCTGGGAAAGTTGCACAAAGAATTAGGGTCCATTTTGGATTTGAGAATAACCTTCCATCCACAGGCCGGGGGATAGTGTAAGAGGATGATGCTTATATTGGAATATATACTTCAGGCATGTATTCTAGACTTTGGACGAAGTGGGATAAGTTTCTTTCCTTTACTGAATTTTACTACAATAACAACTATCACTCCATAATTGACATCGTTCCATTTGAGGCACTTTATAGTAGGAGGTGTAGATCTCCCATAGGATGGTTTAAGGAGGGGATGCTAAGGAATGGGGTATGGACTTCATAAGGGGAGAAATGTAAAAAGTAAAGCTCATTCAAGAAGGCTCATTGCAGATTAAAGTAGGCAGAAGGAGTATGCCAACAAGAAAGTGAAAGGATATAAAGTTTAAATAAGGGGGCATGTAATATTAGAGGTTTCACCCACAAAAGGTGTTATGTGATTTTGGAAAGGGGAAAACTTTGCCCCAGATACATGGTTCCCTTAGAGATTTTGGATTGGGTAGGACCAGTTTCTTTGGTTAGCATTACCACCATATTTGTCAGGTATACATCTAGTGTTTGGTATGTCTATGTTGAAAAAGCATCATGGTTCCCGTGTCTATATTTTTAAGTGGAACTCCGTGGTTATTGATAAAAATTTGGAGTATGAAAAGGAACCTATAGCAGTTCTTGGAAAAGATGTCCGTAGATTGAGGTCCAAGTATATTTCTATGATTAAAGTATAATAGAAACACCATTCGATTAATAAGGCAACATGGTAAGTTGAGTGAAACATGCAAAATAAGTACCAAAAGTTTTTTGCGGAGCTAGGTAATCTCTTTCTTTCTTTCTTTCTCCTTTAACCATTCAGAAAAGAATGATGGGTAAGTTGGTATCTGCTGTAACGACCCATTTCTTCGTTAAAGACACATAATATTCCCTGAAGTGTTTTTGTAGTATGTTGTCCCCAAAAGATAAAGTTAGATAAATTTCAGGGCTAACATAGTCTCGAACGAAAAATTAGTCTTATGTGCTTAGAGAGTGCTATAGATGATGTGAACTAGAATGGGCGTGTCTAGTGTTGGTAATAAAGTAGTAGACTCCCATAGAAACCTAAAAATCTTTTAGAATAGATTCAGGTCCCTAAAACTCCCGAAGCATTAGGTACCATGATAGACATCGAGATTTATGCTCGCAAAGTTATTTTGTATTGTGAAATGGGGAAAATTGAACATTGTCCTATATTCACTAGTTTGGCAATGAATTTTTACTGTGAAAAATTCCGCCATGTCCGCTGCAGTAGTTATCGCCGCAGCAGAGGGTTTACTGCCGATCAGTAACTTCACAGTGGTATTAACAGAAATCAGATTATTTTTAGTACCAATTACGGGATTATTTCCCTATAACTCAGTTTTTAGATAAGAGAATGATCTAGGTTTAGAGAAAGAAAGTCTTGGAGTTTAATATCATCCAAAGTAAGTATTTCCGTTCTTTTCTATGGTTGTAATCCTTAGAATTTTGCTAGTTCTTGGGGTTCTTAAATGGTGAAAAGTTATGAAGGAAAATCTAGGTTGAAAAAAGTAAAGTAGGTGACTACTAATTCATCTAGTTTAGGTATTTTATGATGCACTATGTGTAATAATAGTAGAATTACCAATGAAAAACTGGAATATAATGAAATTTCTTGATAAAGTTATAACCATTGATGGATTTTAGGTGGATGAAAACCCCTAAGTCAGGCTTGAAGCCATGGGGAGGGGTTAAATGTGTAAAAATCAGATTTATTTATAGGATTCTTGGTTTATAGCTCAATATTATGCATCATTGTTTATAGAGCAAGTAAAGGATCAAACATTTCTCAACTTTGTTAGAAAGGAAATAGATCATTTCTAAATCGCGTTGTTGGTGATTTGAGGTAATTTATAGTCAAAATCTACTTTGTAGATATATTCTAGATGAGATTTAATCGCACTTGATGACAACATAAAAAATTAATGTTCTTATTATGGTCTTGTGATGTGGTGACTTTTATTCAAAATGTAGACTTATGATCTTGATTTCTCACACTTATCATAATTGCGATGCTCATAATGTAAAAGACGAAGAATATGAAATGATATAACTTATTAATAGTTGAATCAATAATCTTAAGCAAGAGTAAATATAGTAGTTTGGTCTAAGTGACGGAGCCTCAGATTATTTGTCTACAGAGCAAAGTAATTAAGATTCTTTGCCTGTTATTGGTCCGTCAACCCATTTATATGCTTGTAATAAGGATGTAAAAAAAAAATAAAATTAAGGTGATCTAAAAGGTAACTTCCTAAAAGGTTTAATTCTTTGGCGTGGATATTTGAGGCTTGAGACCTCTTTTGTGATTGATGGTGTACATTCTCCTTTTGCTATAACTGTTATAAGTTGTTTTTAAATTTCTAGTTGTGATTATTTTATAAGTTCATTTATAATTTTATTGTTATTGAATTGTGATATTATTTTCTATTCTTAGTCCATCTATGTTACCTAGTCAGTACACGTGTTTCTCATACTGACCCCCTACTTTTATTTCTTTTGTTTTCTAATATTTGAATGCTGCGAGTGTTCCATCAACTTTGACTCTACCTTATCTCTAATTATCTTGCTGAGGATCCATATTTAGCGTGAGCCACTCCGTCAACTTGCAATGGATCTGTTTAGTTGTTTTCCTGGACCATTGTTTCAGTCCGTTGGATACTTGAATTTTAGACATTCTCTTGGATTATTTTGATTTTCAAAACATGTTTGAATTAGATGTCCTTGATTTGTAGTGACTTCAGGTTTTGGGCATTGTAATAGATGATAACTTTACTTACTTTTCCGTCAAATTAATCAATTGTTAGTTTATTATTATTGACGTTACTGTTGGTTAGTTGTTGCTTTGCTAAATGATGTGGGGTTGGAATTGATGCTTTGATCACTTAATTAGACTTTGTGGGAGCCATTCATGGGTCATTTGGGTTGTGACATATAACATATTTTTCTCCTCTTTTTATGTATATGCTTCAACTGAAGCCTAACTCTTCCTTAATAATTCTATCCAATTATAGACCTTAACAACTCAAAACAGCATGAAATACAAATCAATTAAGAAAGTAAAAAGTTACACTAAATTGAACATGAAACAATAAGAACTTTTATGAATGTAGAAGGGTATAATTAAGAGTGACAAAATAATTTCAAAATTAAAAAAATGTGACATAAGTCTTAATTATTGAGCCCATTTGGAAATTTTAAGATTATTATTAATAAAATTAATTAAAAAATTTTTAAATTTTATTCTTTACACAAAAGCCCTATCTTTTTCCTCTCCACTCACTCTGTCGTTGCCGTTTTCTGCCACCCTCTCCTTGTTAGTGTCATGATCCAAAATGGTCATGATGGTACTCATCTCAACCTACCTAGATATGTAAGTTTAAAATCAACACAACGGGGTAAATTAGATTAAGCGAGAAAATAAAAGGTTAAAAGGGCTCAACACCAAAACATAAGTCTACACAGCCAACCCAAAACCTTGTGTCACATTATAAAAGCCACTAAAATGTATTATGTACAAGATATGAAGAAAATAACACAAGTATCAAAAAATATTTATACCTCAAACATGTAAAGTATGGGAGAAATTACAGGAATCAATGATCTTGTTGACTCAAACCCATCTCAATCACCATTATACGAGTCCATCCACGGTAGAAAGGGTGCATACAATGCAATCGAACAATGGACTCGTAAACAAGATTATAAATGGAATAGTCTAAGGTAAAGGAACTCTACTCAAGTCTATATCCATGTCAATCCCTAAAACATAATTTCATCCGTAATAGGAAGGGTACATCCAATGTTGCTAAGAAGTGGACTTATGGGATAGATCCAAAAGTGACTAGACCATCATCAATACCATAACTTATAGCCAATACATAACCTTCTCATAACCATGTATAAATATCATATATAACCGATCCATACTATCATATAGCACGCTACTAAGTCCCCAAAACACATGTCCACCCACGATAGGAAAGGTACATCCAGCACTGTCGAGAAATGAACTTATGGGAAATTTTTAAATATGTAAGCCAAGGTAAAATAATAATCCAATGAATAAATCCATCATCTTGAAATAAATATCACCGGTCTATTCGAGTACAGGTCATCCTTCTAGAGTTAATCCATAACTCATGGAAAAATCTCATTCGTTATCCACTAACTTATGAAAGAGTCCTTTACACTCATATCCATTCCCAAAACACAAAAGTTCATCCGCAATAGAAAGGGTACATCCGATGCTTCCGAGAAGTAGACTTGTAGGATGGATTCTAAAAAAAATAGCCCATAATAATCAGTACAAAAAACACATAACCGTATTACCTGCCGTCACAATATCACCCAACCATGGCCTTTGTCATTCATTTACCATAACCAACAATCATTTCATCACTAATCAAATATCCATGCCAGAATGTGTCACTCAATCTAATCATACCATACCGAACATGGCATCCGATATAATTATATCATGCTGATTTGGCATCCGATCTAATTATATCATGCTGGAACATGAAATTCGATCTAATCATACTATATCGAAATGTGGCATCCGATCCAATCATACTATGCCAAATGTGGCATACAATCAAATCATACCATGCCAAAATATGGAATCCGATCCAATTATACCATTATAGCAATGTCGGTACGGATCTCGTCCCTTTCTTGAATTTCATTAATATTTCAAAATATAATCAAAGCTCAAAATCCAACAATATTTAAAATACCATAATTAAAAAAAGATATGGAGTACAAAAGCAATTAAGTCAACAAGCCCCACATAGGCAGTCTATAAATAATAATATCAAATCACGGAAGTAAGACCCATGCACAAGCATAATCATCAATCAATATCAATCAGATGCATGAAACTCATCCATGTGTTACAATTATTACGCAACAATTCAACTCAATAAAGGATAATTAAATCTAGCCAATAACTTTATTTTTATTTCTTTATTTTAATCTCGTATGCTTGACTCTAGTCTCTGTTTGAATACTCATCACGTCATTCACACGAACACCTTCAAATTCTCCCCATTACTCTTTAAGTACAAATAATTGAACATATAATAGTCTAAGATTCTTTATAATAAGTCAAGCCTCCACTTGCCTAAAATAAAAAAATCAACTAAAGTCGGTACCTTTACCTTGTGCAAAACTTTCAAACCTATAAAATCTATTTAAATATGAGCTAAGAATGAGAAAATACGAACATCAACACCCGCGTTGATATTTTTGAAATCAGGTCCAAAATCTCTCTCAAAAAGTGAAAAATCAAAGTTCAAGGAAAATTCTAAATTTTTTGTTGAAAATCATGGTTTTCATGTTTCAAGGATTACAGATATGAATTTTTTTTAAAAACAAAGTAGAAATTGACCCTAAAAATTTAAAAATACAATATTAAATTTTTTATTAAAAAAATTCTCAAATTTTATACCTTGAACTAGTTTTGATGTTAAAATCGTGAAATAGTTAATAGGTAACAAAGATACAATGATTAATAAATTTACTCTAAAATTTCACTTAAAAATTTATCTTCAACAATACCTCAAATGAGCTCCCAAGGTCTAAAAATGGTAAAATGAGGTAACTAGCACGTTCATGTGTTTTTAATTACCCAAGTCACTGGTTTAGGTACACCTACGCGATCGCGACTTACTTTTCATGTGATCTCGATGTGCCTAGTTTTACACTTATGAGATCGGAACTCTACCTTACGTGATTCCATAGGTCAATGGATCACAAGTACCTATAGATCTTTGAACTTTGATCTGAAGGAGAACAATCAGGTTGTCCGGGATCAAAATCTACACAAGTATAGAAAGTCAAGGGAGTGAGTACCCAATTAAAAAACGGGTACTCAACAAATATCGCTAGTTGTCTCAAAAACTAAGTAGTGATGAGCACCACTACCCTAATACACCAACTACAATCCTCCTAAGACACCGAGTTGTGAAAAATATCATAATCCATCGGCTTATAATGATAGATACAAAGCGTCAGAATTAAGCGCAATAAAATTTAACTACTTAATAGAAACCAACAATAATAATATGTAATCAACTTACGAAGTATCAATATAATGTTCCATAGAATATCATCTCAATAGAATACCAACTCTGTCTCATCATTCACATCAACAGATAAGTATCAAAACTAATAATACAACTGAAACCAAACCATCTCAAGTATCAAGTTCATACCTTCGGCCTATCCCAAGTGTAGGATTCCTATCTCAAGTCAACTTACAACTCGTGAGATAATCCCATTAGTCATACCATAATCTAGTAGAGGAGTCCGTCATCTCCCAAGTCCCTAATAAGTCAAAACATAGAGGTTAAATCTGAAATTTTATTCAAAAATCATGTTACCCATGTTTTAAGGATCTCAACTATGAAATTTTGTTGAAAAGGAGTGGAAATTGACCTTTAAAACTCAAAAATACCACATCAAGTTTTTTCTCAAGAATCCCCAAATTTTACACTTTTAAACCAATGATTTTAATGTTAATATCACGAAATAATCAACAGATAATGAAAAATTAATGATTAAAAATCTTACCTAGGAGTGTTGCCTCAAAATTTATCTTTAAATATACCCCAAAGTAAGCTCTCAAGGTTCAAAAATGAAAAATGAAAAGATAAGGCCCGTTTAATAATTTGTATCACTATGCATTAGATAAGTGAATCTACATGAGATGATTCCTCACACGATCACGATGAGAAAAATGAACTGGGCCCCCAAATGACTCTACGCGATCCCTACTGTATGTCACACAATTACGATAACCAGGAATTTAGAACTAAGCAATCTCAATGCCTTCACACACGATAGCAATAAACATGCTGAATAAATTATGTGATCAAGATAAACATTAGTACCTTGCACAAGACACTGTTCATGACAACAAACTTTAGGAAAATAAAGTTTCCAAAGGGATCCAAGGAATTCATTTGGAATCTTGTGCATACAAACCACTAAATTTAATATTTCAGACTCAAATAAACTATCAAAATATAAACCCGAGGGCTCCTTGATCGGATACCTGCCATGGTTAGTAAACTTTAAAACTTGGCCTAAAAAGTCAAATCCCCAGGGTTCTTTTGAAAAATATTTCTAACCATCTCCTAAATCAAAAGTAATCCTAAATCTAATAGAATTAACAAAATTTGAACACGAGTATTTGATCATCAAATGTTGATCAAAGTCAAAAGTTGACCTTAATACTCAACTTTATCCCGTCTAAGCTAAAATTACCAAAAAAGGACTAAAATTAAAAATAAAGGTCCCCCTAGACCAAATTCCATATTCTGGAGCTGATGGAATTCCATTTCAAGACTTAAAACTTCAAATATTGACTATAGTTAACAATTTTAACTTAAAGGCTTCCAAAATTGAAAATTTTCCAAGACATGTAACTTTTTTCTCCAGTTTCAAAACTAACCACATAAACTGATAAAATATAATCCGGGACAATTATCGATAAAGGAAAATGGTAAGTTTATGAGAAAAGATAAAAATAACCTTTAGGGTCGTTACATCATTCACCATAAAAAACTATTTTGTCTTAAAAAATAAAGAATAGAAAGTAACCGAAGCCTAAAAAAGTTGGGGACATATGGCATGCATATCAGACTCAATCTCCCACGTAGCCTCTAAAATTGGATGATGCTTCTATTGAACTTTCATTGAAGCTATCTCCTTAGTCCTCAACTTTCTAATAAGTTAAGCCTGGATCCAAGGTCACGAAGTCAAAATAAATCACATGAGAATCATTAGGGATGTATTTTTAAAGGAAATATTAAAAATAGGATGTAATGTTGATAAGCTACGTGGAAAGGCCATTTTATAAGCCACCTCTCCAACACACTCCAAAATATCAAATAAGCCAATAAACGTAAAGATAAGCTTATCTTTCTTTCCAAACCTCATCACACCCTTATGGGTTATACATTGAGCAAGACACTATCACCCTGCATGAACTCTAAGGTTCAAACCCTCCTGTTATCATAATTTTTGCCTACTCTGGGCAGTGAACAATATTCTAGATGACCCCAACCTTCTCCATATCATAACAAAGAAAATCTATATCAAGTGCCCTTACCTCAAAAGTATTAAATCAACCAATCTGGAATCTATATTTTATATCATGTAATGCCTAAAAAAGAGTCATCTAAATACTAGAGTTATAACTATTATTATAAGCAAACTCTACCAATAATTTTTTTATCCCAATGGCCTCCAAAATCAATAACGCGGATCATCCGCTTGGACTGTCCGTCAGTTTGAGGATAAAAAGATGTACTCATATCCAACCAAATGCCTAAACCTTGTTGTAAGGATCCCTAAAAGTGTGATCTGAACAATAAGCCTGGGTATCACGACCCAAAATATCAAGTTGTGATGATACTTGTCTCAACCCACCTAGACAGGTAAGCCTACATAATTTTATAAGGGTAAATAGAAAAAGAATGACTCAGCGAGAAGAAAAGAAGGTATAATTCATGATTTAGGACCCAATCTCTATTCTCAACACAAGATCGACCTTAGACTAAATCCCGAATCTTAATTCAAAATTTGACCTTGACCCCAACTATTAATCCAAGACCCGACCCCGACTCTCAACCTAGGATCTGACCTTTACTTATGACTTTCCACCGTGACCCTAATTTTTGAATTTGAGACCTAACATTGATTTCTAAATTGATACCCACCCCGATTATCGGTCGTAGGCCTCATCCTGATTCTCAACTGAAGACCCAACCCATTCAATCTTGACTCCCTACCTGAGACTCAACCCCGACTATCGACCTAGACTTTTAACCCATGATCAACCTTGGATACCGATCTGAGACTTGATCTTGATTCTCGAATAAATATTAAACACCCACTTCAATATCCCCTCGACCTCGATTCCTAATTAGCTACCTGACCTAACTTTATATTTGATACTCAACCCATGACCCAACCCTGACTTCTAACTCGAGATTCGATTTCCCTCCCAAAACTTGACTCCAAACCTGATTTCAACTTTAGGACCAAAACCCAACTTTCGGCTCAAAACCTAACTCCTAACTTGATAGTCGACTCCCAACTCAAGTTTCTACTCTTAACCCGACCTTGATTCATGATTTGGGACATGATCTCGAATTTTGACCCCGAGATGATAAAACATCCAACCCTGACTCTTGAATTAAAATTTGACCTTTGACCCTAACTCTCAATCCAAGACCCGACCCTAGTCTCGACGATCTGACCTTGATACCTGACATCTGACCCCAATCCTAATCTTTAAATTTAAAAACCGACCCATACTTTTGAATTGAGATTAACCCGACTCTCAACTATGGACCCAATCTTGATTCTCGACTCAAGGTTCAACCCTAAATTCTGATGTTGATTCCTAGTTTAAGATCTAACTCCCCACTTGAGACCTGATCCCGACTCTCGACCTGGGACTCTTAACCAGAGATCCAACCTTGTCTCTCAACCCAAGTCTAGATCTTGATTCCTAAATTGTGATCAAACACCCGATCTGAGATTCGACCTTGACCTCGATTCCTGATTTGGGACCTGACCTCTCTTTATACTCAAGAATTGACCCATGACCCTGCCCGGAATCTTGACTCAATATCCAACCCCAACTTCCAACTCGTGATCCGACTCTCCACTTGTGACTTGACTTTGTTCCTGATTTTTGATTTAGGACCTAACTCCGACTTTCGACTAAGGACTTAAATCTAGATTTGAGACTCGACACCAAC
>JBDJHY011026403.1:0-14292 GCA_039654485.1 Withania somnifera
ATTATTATTATTATTATTATCATTATTATTATTATTATTATTATTATTATTATTATTATTATTATTATTATTATTATACCTTACAATAATTTTTTTTATGTATTGACTTCAATATGTTTATACTTTTTAATTATTTATGTTTATACTTTTTAATTATAATAAAATGAGTCATTGTGTCAAACTATATCATTTAAATAGACATATTATTTATTATAATATCAATTGATACTTTTTAATAATTTTCTTCTTCTTATATATAAGTTTATTGATTAACACGAGACAAACGTGTAAAATAAATATTAAAAGCAAGAAGACCATTAAAACTAGATTGAACTTTTTGTCATTCATTAAAAGAATCAACAATAGACAAAATCACTTACTATTTTTTAAGTTTAAAAAATTTAAAATCAATAAAATTTTTAGCTATTAAGTATTTTCTTAATTGAATAATATATTAAACTATATTAGGAATAATTCATAACTAACCTAATACATAGGAATCATATCCATGGATTTAACCTGTTGTGGTGTAATAGTAGAGGTGTTTTGGTATCCTAATATGAATCATATTTTTCTTGTTTGGTTTATGTGATATGACTTATTTGAAAGAAAAATTATCCTTCGTTAAAAGACTTTACGGTAGACAATGCTATATGTTTATATTAAGAAATTTGAAATTAATTAAGATTTTTATTTATTATAGCCTACATATTCAAGTATTAAATAGAAACCCAAATTATATGTGTGTCACGACCCAAAAATCCAAGTTGTGATAGAATCTACATCCCAACTGTAGACAAGACTAACTCTGGCCCAGAGCAAGTAGCGATGGACCAGTATTAAGTGCCAAAAAAAATAAAAAGGGAAAGAAGAAGGAGAAACAGAATATGTAACAAAAAGTAAATACAGTGTCATGGTTGTCGAGCATCTATATGCAGAATAGTACAAAAGACAACCCAAAATAGGGGAAAACTATATAATAACTATCCAGACTCCAACTAGAACAGCTGTGAAGAAAAAAAGAAGACCGGTCAACATGAATGTCGAATGCTCACCGTATTTCCTAAAACAACACCAAACTAGCTTGCACGATCGCGTTCGCTCTGCTAAATCATACAAGGACATGCATCACAAAAAGACATAGAATTATAGCATGAATATAAAAAATAATGGGTACCCAGTAGGTATTATAGGTCGGTCGGAAAAAAGTAAACATATGCAAGGTAAAAAACGATCATAAGCATATAGGGAAATAACACATAATGAACAACAAAAAACAGGGTAATCGCAGTATTAACTATTAAGTGTGGTGAAGGATCGGCTATCAATATGTGCAGCTTCAGCTAACAAGTAGGAAGAAAGATTAAGTATCATGTATAACACATAGAACCTAGGCCACAAGAAAATCATAAAAAAAATGCTACACGTACCTGGAACTCCAACATAACCAGCACAAGGAAGGACCAATAATAGAATACAAAACCAATAACAGGTTAGGCTAGCAGCAAATATAGCAAGTGTATGAATAGTACCTATAAGAAACAAAAATGGAAAAAAAATTCTACTAGAAAATCAAACCCTTCCATTATCCTATACTACCGGTAGGCACAACCAGGAAATCAAATAACCTAAAAAGTACTTCTCCTGTAAGTCTCGAAGAGTACAAATCAATGCATAAGGATGCAATGCAAAGGGGTGTTGAAAAGTAAATAGTACTTGTACGCTCCCTTCTTGGTATAAAACTCTACCAGGAGCGAACCCACAGAACCTTCCCTGTATACTTACCCCTCCTACTCCGGTATACCCCTCTTCCGGGCCGCATCTCAAACCTAGTAGTAATATCCCAGGCATATCCACCAACAGTTAGAAGGTAAGTGGAGGAACCTAATCCCACGTATAAAATCCTCGTAAAAAGTTAGGGAAATAGCTCCATACTGCTACTGCTGTCATGGATACATATAAAGTATAATAAATCAATTTTTGGTTATTGCCCTGTAAAAATCATGTTACCTTTTAAAGTATTAATGCATGCTCAAAACATAGAATCAACCAATAGAATAAACTAGTCTAAGGCTGCTAACTCGAATCCACATAATAGATGCCAACTCACTAGTCACAAGGTACACCCTCTCCTAGCCCAACTATGTTCCCAATCCACGAGTAATCGTACCAAAGATGCCACAACTTCCTAGAAGGCACCCATTAAGGGCTAAGTACATACCCATGCAGGGGAAATGATGAAGCTATCACATCTAAGGACAATAAGACTCACTCCTAGGCTCATATTGGGCTAGGGTACAATATCATCACACAGAGATGCTAACTATTCTACAAAACCATATTCGTATATCTATATCTAAGTAACCACACACATATTAATCATATACAACACCTCATCTAGAACACAAAATAATCAACCTATCTAGATAGGCTTTAAACCCACCAGCATACACCAGGGAATAGCTACTAACCTTTAATCACTAGTATAATCCCCTCCCCAACCTAACTATATCCTAGATTTAGCATATAAATAATACACACCAATGGTTATACTCCTACCCCAACAATACTATGTTCTACAGTAGCGTTGAACACGTGAGTAGGTAAGCATAGCCCCACAATAAATAACTAAGTCACGCGAAAGCTAAGTAGGACATAGGCCCAAAAAATAACCATAACGGGGCTCCAACTAGTAGTCCTAGCCCTGAGTTAGTACTTTACCATACATATACCACACTAATACCTAGTTTGAGAAAAGTAGACCGTAACCTACCTAGATTCTGGCGATAATCTCTAAAAGTATTCTATAATATCGCAAGAATCATGTACGAAACTCGAAATATCATGAAGCTAGAAAAACATAACCCATGTGTCAAGACGAGTAAG
Source organism: Withania somnifera (assembly GCA_039654485.1). NCBI lineage: Eukaryota > Viridiplantae > Streptophyta > Magnoliopsida > Solanales > Solanaceae > Withania > Withania somnifera. The sequence goes on from JBDJHY011026403.1 coordinate 2,887, forward strand.
ACAAGACCCATATTGCTATATAAAAAACGGGGTTGAAATCCAAACTAAAAAGGAATTGTAAAACCTCGTAGCTCAAAAAAATAAAATATTTATACCAACACGTAGAGAACATTCCATAGGTCCTTCATGCCGGGCCTATGGGTACTGAAGGAAAAACGTACACAGGAACTGTGGCATTGTGTAGTTGTGTTACTTTTTTGTACTTGTTTGTTTCAGTGTAATCCGGTAGTATGGGATGTCGATGGATGAGTGTGACTCCTGTGTACGATGCCATTCTTATAGGGGTTTGGTCATGTTAATTTACTTATAGTATTATTGTGTTTACTATTTAGCTAGTGTTAGTCTTTACTTTCGTACTTTTCTTTCTCTATGGATTATTTGTGCGATATGATGCTTTATCATCCCCTTCGTACCTTGAGGTTACTAGTAAATTGTCCATGTCCTTTATTTCCTACATTACCTATTCTGTTTTCTTTTACCATTATTATTTTTGCATTGCTTCAAGAACCTCGGGTACGTTCTTTTCTCCTTAGGTGTGATCCTATTTTGTGTCTTAGCTAGTAACGACATGCTCTACCTGCCTTCTTGTCTCCTTATCTTTGTAGCTAGATTTCATGTCATACTACTTGTTTTTGTGAATTTACCTTCTTGTATTCCTATTATTTATTGCTTTTATGTTTGTTATGTGCCTAGTGGGCACTCAAAGCCTACTGGGTACTGATTGTTTTAACAATTTGCACTCATACTGCACTTGTGTTTCCTTGATGCAGATCCGAGTACTAGAGCCCGACGTTTATTCATGGATTTCTGTTCATGCTTCCTTGCTTTTGATTACACAAATACAAGTAAGCTTTAGGCGTCCATCTGTCCCTGCTCCCTTCAGCTTGTATTTTGTCTCTTATGTATTTTTTAGAGACAGACTTGTATTATTGCCTTATACTGTACTCTGTACTTAGTGTTTCTGTATATATAATGATATCAGATCTTGGGGGCTTTGTCGATTCTGTATACATCATTTCCTCTTCTTTGGTTTTATCTATTTTATCTTTACTTTATTTAATCGTACTCGGCTTTGAGATACAAGGTTGGTTCTCCTACTAGTGGGATAGTAGGTGTCATTATGGTCCGAGAAATCGAATCGTGACATGTGGATGGAATATGGTGTACCACCAATAAATCTGATGGTAGGGCCAATCTGTAGGCTACTCCTCTAATCTGCTTTGTGATCTTATATGGGCCCAATTAAGCCCACAATCATCAACTCCCCGTACTAAACTCAGGAAGAAAATCTATAATCTGTATAGCCCCTCTGTCTACTCTGAGCTATCTGAAATCTAACCCAAACAAGTCTAACTCTCTCTGTAGCATCTTGAATCCAATTTAAAGTCTTGAGTGAAATCTGGCGCAGCTATACAAATCCATCAGTGATTCGCAACTCTTATGGTATAAAGCCTCGAATGGTGCCATATGGATGCTAGAATGGTAGTTGTTATTGTACCATAACTCTTCCAAGAAAAATATTAATCCCAACTACCACCAAAATGAAAACACAAGCCCAAAATATATCCTGGAGTACCTGAATGGTCCACTCAGACTGCCCGTCTGTTTGTGGGTGAAAAGTTATATTAAGAGGTACCTTATACCTATCTCTCACTACACAATCTTCTAGAACCATAAAGTAAACTGCGTACCCCTATATGATAATATGGAAACTGGAACCCCATGCGGATGAAATCTGCCAATATACAGGACAACACGTCTCCTGGCACCCCCAAGAAAATAAACTCGGTAGAAAGTAAGCAAATTTGGTCCATCGATCCATATACAATTATGGCCCTTGGATGTATGAGGGACCATAAAAAAATCCATGACAGGAATAGGGAGTCGTTGCAGCTCACCACCTAGTATGTGATGCTCGAACTTCACTAGTTGGCATCTCAAACATCGAGAAACAAACCTCGAATGTAACCATTTGAACACTAGAATAGCAACTGTCGCCATATAAATCTTTATCAAGGAAAAATGTCAACCTTAACCATTACCAAAATTGAGGACACAAGTTTGTGACATATCTTGGCTTACCCAAATAATTTGCTTGGACTGGCTATCAATCCGTGGATGGAAAATCAGTATTGTACTATCCTTAGAAAATCAAGAAGTGAACTGAGTGATGCTGTCTGAAATAATGAAAGATGGGATCTCGTGTATGCAAAAGACCTCTCGAATGTAAAAGTAGCAAGACTCTTTGCATATCTCTTTTATGCTCAGGTGTATGGAATATTTGGTACAAAGGCCTTCCCAAGAATAATCTGAATCAATAACTAGCTCTGGAACTGTAAGAACCAATGCCTATCCATAACATACCGTCAGAACCTAAAATAGCCATGCGGAAGAAACTCCAAGACTATGAGTCCCAAGACTATAATTGACTAACAACATCATGAACTAAAGAACCCAAAATAAAACTTATACCAACCGACTAACTAATAATACCAAGTACTACAAATGGCAGTTGACCTTGCCTGCAAAGCCAACCCTACTCTTGTCTTGGAAATTAAAATCAGAGTGACTAGATAAACCTTTATCATCAAAATCAACCCATCAACCTGAAATTGATTGGTAACAAAACAGAAAAAGATATCTGAAACTCAAAGGAAATTAACATCCCAGGGTACTCTATCATTCTACTCACATACTGATAGTAACCTCAAATCACGACCGTAAGCTCAACTATCATCGTCTCATATCAAAACGGTGTAACAAACTAAGCCAACACGCTATCCAAAAGCCAACTAACCAAAACCATCGATCCTCATAAACTGAGAATAGGATTCAACTCTAACTACTCATAACTTTCTAAGGTTAAGTGCCCCTAACTTAGAACTTGAGAGCCTCCCGACTTTCATCCAAAGAAAACCATCATAAAACTAATCACAGACCTGGTATAAACTAATCACCAGTACAAATATAAGAAATCACAGAAAATAGCAAATTAGTATCCACTCACAAGGATCAACCTGCACGGCCACATCAGGCAACTAAGACTGAAAACACAGCACATCCTGACGTACAAAATCCTCAAGAGTACCATAATAGAATAACAGGGCATATGCCCGCAAGAATGAAGAATCATCTAACACACAATGTTAATAAGCACTCTCAAGGTACTAACTGTCTGACCTAAATGTAAAGAAGATCTCAATCGACAAGGGCCTAAGGACCCCTATCACCTTGTTGAGGTACACCGACCACGACTAAAGTATAATCACAATACAAAACCCCAGCATCTAGGGAGAACAGGGTAACCTTCCTATGCCCGAATAAATCACTAAGGTCACCTATCAACATAAGACCCAACTCCATTATCTTATAACATCTACAGGCTAAACTAGCCAAGTAGCTCAAATCCCTCAATAGGATCTACCACTAAAAAGTTCCCTCCTAATACACGGGAAATAAGATGACCCCACTAATAGTATCCACCACTCAGGGTAGGATAAGACATGGGTGATCAAATCTCATCTAGGATATAGTAAGGCCCGCCTAAATAAAAGTAACTGATCTCCTGAATTAAACAACAGAAATAACAAGGAATCACAGGTACCTCCTGGCTAAAAGACAAGACCTAGCCCTTTAATAAGAATCACACCCAGGTGCCATCAAGGACCCACATAAAATAGGGCCACGAATATACAAAGGGCTAAAAGAAAGGCCTAAACCTAGTCTATGACACCATATCAGAAAGGTTAAAACCACTCAAGCTAGCAAAATAAAGTAAGCAAGAAATTCGTCATAGTCATGCCTAAGTCAACATAAGCCAACTATGCTGGGAATAAAATAAAACTATTTAATAAATAAAGATCAAAGGTAGCTCACCCGAAAACCCATACTCGACGTTACAAACTTAAGGAAGGGAAACCACTAGAAGGATCTGTTGGCTAGTCTAACCAAGGAATCCACAACAGGAGCAATCCTTATCCCAAAAACCAAGCCGTCTACAAGCATAACAAGAACTACTAATATCACTATCCACTCTAACTGACTGTTGAGGTGAGGCTACAATCATTGTCGACTATATGGCCCTGCACTATGGACAATCTCTAGCCAAATAGCGTAGCTCATCATACTCATAACAAACCGGGGTCCTTTGAATAGGACCACAAATTGAACTACTCTGGCCACCACAGACTTGCAAACTTGCAGATGCGCCCCTGGAGGGCTAACTGCTCTAAGTACTTGGTCCTTTGTCGGCTTTCTAAGAAAAGATCTGAATAGACTAACTGGACTAACCCAACTAGATTTGTTACTGCGCTGAAATCTATTTCTATCATACTGATCACTCATAAATCGGCTATCACTGAAATCATTCTGAGAACTCAAAGAAAAAATAGAATACTCCGAAGCCAATCTTTGGCTACGCTTCCCAAGTTGTTGTGAAAAAGAACCCCAAGAAGACGTCCAACACGTTTCCATATCTCCTAATCATACAATGTAGGGATATGTCTAGTCATCCTATCGAATGATGCTACATGATCCCAAACAGTCAAGGACCCCTGCTAGAAACTACCAAACTCATCCTTAACCAATGTTACTCTCAAGACACCCACTAGTACCTCTAAATAAACTCTAGCACTCTATGGAACTGGCATGAAAGTAACCTCAGCTGGAGCCCAGGTGACTCCCAAACTCTGTGTTTGATGATGTAGTCTCCTGACACTCGATTCTAAATTCGAAGCTCTGGAAATACGCGTCGGGGTATCACTAGTGCCAACTGAGGGCCTTTTCCTAATCATCTGGAAAGAGTATAGCCGAATATGGTAATAGGAAACCCAATAACCCTACAACGAATGTAAGGAGTGAAGAACTGAGAGTCTTTCCTAAAGAGTGCTTTATAACCTCTTAAAGATAGGATGCAAACGTCTATGTACCGATCCTCGGGACTCTACCGAACACTTGATCCTACGGTTAGAGACATCGGTGAACTTAGATATCTGATACCACTTTGTCACGATCCAAAAATATGAGTTGTGATGAAATCTACATCACACATGTAGACAACCTAACCTCGTTCCAGAGTAAGTAACGATGAGCCAATATCAAGTGCCAAAAGAAAAGAAAATGGGAAATAAAAAATAAAAAAGGAGGAGAAATAGAATACATAGAATAAAGTAAATCTCCCAGAACCTGGTGTCGTGGCTGTCGGCATTTATATATAGAATAGTATAAAATGCAATCCAAAATGGGGGAAAACTACAGAATATCTATCCAGACTCCAACTAGAATAAGTATGAAGATAGAAGAAAGAACGACCAACATAAACATCCATTTCTTACTGTATCTCCTAAAACAGTACCAAACTAGCTTACATGATCGCGTCCGCTCTACTGACTCATACTAGGACCTACATCACAAAAAGATGCAGAATTGTAGCAAGAGTAACAAAAACCACGGGTGCCCAGTAGGTATTATAGGTCGACCAGTAAAAAGTAAGCATAAGCAAGGTAAAAAGCGATTATAAACATATAGGGAAACAACATGTAATGAACAACAGAAAAGAGGTAACTACAGTATCAGTAGTAAGTGCAGTGAAGGATCGGCTATTAGTGTGTCCAGCATTAGCTAAAAAGTATGAAGAAAATTCAAGTATTAGGTATAATACACAGAACCTGGGCCATAAGCAAATCATGACCAAATATGACGCGTACCTGGAGCTCCAACATAACCAGCACAAGAAAGGACCAATAAGAGAATACAAAACCAATAACAAGCTAGGCTAATAACAAATACAGCAAGTGTACGAATGGTACCTACAACAAACCCGGCTGACATCCTATACTACCTGTAGGTATAACCAGGAAATCAAATAACCCAATAGGTACTTCCCTTGTAAGTCCTAAAAAGTATAAATCAACGCATAGGGATGGAATACAAACCGGTTCTTAAAAGTAAATAGTGCATGTACGCACCCTCCTCGGAATAAATACTCTGCTAGGATTGAACCCACAGAAGCTTACCTGTATAGTTACCTCCTACCCCAATATACCCATCTTTCGATTGCAGCTTATACCTAGTAGAAATATCTCAGGCATAGCCATCCACAAAATCTTGAGTTTTTGTATTTTTCCCCTGATGACTATGCCACTAGTTGGATTTTAACGAGGATATTGTACATGGGATTAGATCTCTCCATGGAAAGTCCATCCTAATAGGCGAATCAGAACCGCATTAAAAATCCAACTACTGTCATGTAGTCAATACCCAAAAATCAGAATGCCAATGAGGAAATAAATCAGGTACTGCGAGGGAAATAGCTCTATACTGCAACCGCAGTCTTGGATACATATTATGTATATGAAATCAGTTTACGGTTATCACTCTGTCAAAATCAAGTTACCTTTTAAAAATATTAATGCATGCTCGCAAAATAGAATGAACCAATATACTAAAATGGTCTAAGGCTGCTAACTGGAATCCATAGAATGACTGTCAAGCCCTAGTCATAAAGTACATCCCCTCCTAGCAAATCATAACTATTGGTAACATGTACATAGAACTCCAACTTAACTAGTACAATTATGAACCTACCAGCATAGGAATGACGCCGGTAATGTAGCTACTGGATGGTAGTAAGGAAAGCAATCAAACACACCGGAGAGTGAATTCTGTCCTAGATAGGAATTATCACACAACTTTACCATCAACTCAACGAATTCTCCTCGGTAATCCCTAGGGAGTACGAGTCAATACAGGAAAATATAATGCAAATGGGGGGGTATTGGAACAATAAGAAGAATATTGGCATGCTCTCTCTCTGGGATCGTCCCGAGTTAAGAGAGACCATGTTGAAAGTATAACTAATTATCATCATATTCCCTCTCTGGACGGTCCCGAATCAAGAAGGCTGCAGAAAAAGTAAGAAGATTTATCGACATGCACCCTCTCTGGGATAGTCCTGAGCCAAGAGGGGTTATGGGAGCGCAGATAATTATCGGCATAGTCCCTATCTGGGATAGTCCCAAGTCAAGAGGGGCTCGTAGAGGACTTGAACCACATACCATGAATAAGAGTTTTGGAATGCTCCCTTTCTGGGATAGTCTCGAATCAAGAAAGACCCATGTAGGACTCGAACGACATACCCTAAAACCAAACGTTGACATGCTCCCTCTTCGGGATGGTCCTGAATCAATAGGGACCCACGGAGGACTTAAACCATACACCACTACTCCCCTATATACTCCTCCCTTGGTCTGCGTATCATGCTCCAAGAGTAGCAACCCGGGTCGACAGGGTCTATGGAGGGACACAAACCCGCATGCAAAACTTCGTAACAAGACCATTAATAATATAGTCATCAAGGCAAAAGTGCCAACACTGGGGCTCAGTTCATTCATCGTATCTTAGTAGGACCCAAGTACTGCCATATAGGCACAATCCACATCATAGCAAGAATCTTTTATCTTTACGTAGGCAATATCCCTAACTCATAGTAATCACATGGAATAGCCTCAAATAGTGGGGGTAAAATAGCATTATACGGCCCATAGCACTCACGCAAATAATATAAGTACATGAGACCAACTTTCCATCAATACCCTCTCAACATCTAATTATTCCGCTTAAAACGTGTTAGTGCACACTCACAACACAAAACTAGTCGACGGGCGAGACTAGTCTAAGGACGATGATTGGAATCAATAGGATGGAAGTCAAGCCCTGGGCACTAGGTATAACCTCCCTTAGAACAACCATGGTCTCAAACCACAGTTAACTGCACTAGAGGTTCCACAATTTCCAAAGGCCCAAATACACATATATACAGGAAAAACTATAGAGCCACCATAGCCCAACTAAACACCCTCTCTCCCAGACTCGTATCGAACTAGGGAAAAATATCACCACACAAGGATCTAACTACCCATCATAGCCATCTCTAACTAGGTAAATACTATCACGCCAGGAAGCTATAACCCAGCATAGTTATAACCGGCCAAACACGAGCTCACCATGTAAGGCAACTAATAATCTAGCATAGTCGTGACATACCCATCTAGGTATGGGGTAATCATATGGGGCTACTAACTGACCGACAAGGCCACATCCAACCATTTATGGCTCCAAAAAGAGGGGGCCCACACCTGCCACAATTAGACATAATAATTCAGGTAAAACACAAATAATCAGCCTACCTAGATCGACACAGAAGCCACCAGCCTACATCGGGGGATAGCTGCTAAGCTCAGATCACTAGTTTAATTCCTTCACCAACCTCACAATGGTCTAGCATCTGTGTATGATGATACGCATCAAAGGTGTTACTCCTCTCCCAGCCAAACTATAGTCCAAAGTCGGCGTGAAACACGCGGGTAGGGAAATCCGTTCTCAGGATAAGTAGTTAAGCTACAAGCCAACAAAATAGGCCAAGGCTGGATAAATTAGCATATCGAGGCTCGAATAATCATCCCGTCCCTGAGTTGGTGCTTTACCATAGATATACTATACTAATACCCAATCTTAAGAAAGTAACCGTATCTTACTTGGATTCCGGCGGTATCCTCGAAAAGCATGCTCCAAAATGTCCAAAACCACGTACGAAGCTCGAAATCACATACAACTAGAAAAAATATAACCCACGTATCAATACGAGTAAAATGAGACCCATAGTTCTATATAAATAGGGGGTCAAAATCCTGCTTAAATCGGGTCCTAAATCCTACACTCAAAAAATTAAAATATTTATACCAATGCGTTGAGCATAACTTATACATCATAGGTTCAAAATAGAGCTAAATTTAATGGTAGAATCGAAATATATAAGCCCAAAAATTTTATAAAATAAAAAAACAAAGAATTACTTGGTAGAAATGATCATAGAACCATCGTAGCGCTTTTCTATAGAGTAGAATCTAGTTAAATCTCTTTAACAATACTTAATTTATGTAAGAAATCAGAGGAAAAATGAGGATTTTGCTAAAAATTAGAGAAAAAGGACTGGAAAAGCACTTTATACCCGATCAGCACCTCTTTGACCAATTTATATCGGTTATTTTGGCCGATAAATTGGTCCCCGTGGGCCAAACCTGATAGTTTTTGGAAAAAATTCAAAATGCACACGGATTGGAAACAGAGTCCAATTATAACACTCCATATACGAAATCTTTTATGCATACGATATTCTGGAATCAATGGAATCGACAAAAAGGAGATTGGAGATCATATGACTAAGTAAGTCCTGAAAATTCTTAATTGCAAAGGAATTACACCATAATAACTGTGAGGGACCCAACCCACCGATCCCAGCAAGTCCTAAACGACTTGGGCAGTTACAAGGACGCTCTAAATGCAAGGACGTAAAAATATAACAATTATCTCGAGGGTTGTTACAGATTTCGATCAATTTTAATTCGTACCAAGAATTTTCAAATATTTATAGTTCTTTAGGTTTATATGAGGGTTTCTTGTTTTAATGATATATTGACAAAGTAAACTTTTTCTTCCTATTTTGATTATTATTGATTTTGATTCAAGTCATTTCTTACATTCATCTAATTGTGAGTTCAGGTTAGGTCTTAGGGTTGGGTCTCAAGGCGAGAGTTTGAATCGAATCTCGAGTCGAGAATCGAGATCGTATACCAAGTTGAGAGGCGAAATCAATAGTCGAATCATTAAAAGGGATTAAGTTCTAGGTTGAGAGTCAGGTCGAGTAGCGGATCAAGAATTGGGGTTGGGAGTTATATCTTGAGTCAGGATTCAGGGTTGGGTTCCAAATCAAGAGAAGGGTTGTTTCTGGGTCAAGCTTTAGATATCAAGTTGGGGTCGGGATTTAGAGTCAGATCTCAGAACGAAAGTTGGGGTCGAGTAGAGAGTCGGGGTCATGTCTCAAGTATAGAGTAAGGATCGAGTCTCGAATCAAGAATCGGGTCAAGGTCGCATGCGAGTCAAAAATCAAGGTTGGGTCTCGAGTTAGGTCCTAGTCTGGAGTCAGTATCGAGTTAATTCAGCGGTCAAGTCTGAAATAGAAACCGAGGATAGGATCGGATCTCAAGTTAGGAGTCAAATATCGAGTCGAGAGTCTAGGTCAGGTGTTAAGTCGGGGTCGGGAATCATATTCCGATATTGAGTCGGAGTTAGGTCTAACATTGAGAGTCATGGCCGGGATTTGAATCCCGAATATTGTTCATATAAGAACACAATTTAAAAAATTCTTGAAGGATTATTCGCAAAACAATCCATACTTTTATGGTTATAAATAGTTTATTTTATGTTTCAAAAACATTATTTAGTGAAAAAACAAACAATTAAATAAAATCTTAAAGAAATATGAAAGAAAATTATTCCACCATTTAATACGTATTTTTTACACATGGCTTATATTTACTGCACCATTAAAATATAATGGAAGAGAACTTTTCCCGTTGTGACGATTCTTTCTGTCATGAGATTTGGCAAAATAATATCGCACGCTGGAGAACAACGAAACATGTATATCATACATATATAGACACAAGAGGCCAGACCAACACGTCTTTGTCGTCGATGTGCTAGCTTAGCCGCGTCCCACTTTAAAATTTTTAATTTATTTAGTTAATATTAAAAAGTATTATAAATTATAATTAAAATATTAAAAGTATTATTATAAATTAGAATAATTAATAATATAAAATATTAAACAAACATATTAAAAGTTGCATTGGCTCTTCACGTTCTATCAATACCACATAAATTGAATAACATATATTATATTAAAAATGCGTAAAAAAAGTATTAGAAATTATAATAATTAATAACTGAAATTATTTAAAAATAATATAAGAAATTTTATTGAATCTCCAAATTCTATAGGTGTCACATAAATTGAGACAAAGAGAGTAACATATATTAGTCGAAGATATATAAATCGCAATAATAAATAACTTAAAATATCTAAAAATATATTTTTTTTAAATTTAATTAACTCTTTAAATTTTATTTATGACACATAAATTGAGGGGGGCACTTATATCTAGTATCTAGTATTAACACAAGAGAATGAAAGTGCAATCTTTTGGAGATATGCTTCGTTAAATAAATTTTAAGAATGAAAAATTAATAATAACTGTTTACAAAGAATTAAGACTTTGGAAATTATTATAAAATATTCTTTAACTACTTTTTATTTTAAAGTGAACTTTTAATTTTTTGATGGATTTGTGAAATTAACTAAATTGGTGAATAATTAAGATAGATATTCATTCACAAATTGATCATAGATATTTGTATTTGTGACATAGAGAATTTGTTATTAATCCGTCACAAAGTCGAATATTGTAACAGAATCCCCTCATATTTCATTTTTTTCTTCTTGTTGTAATTTTTCATTATCGTTTGAGGAGTTTTATCGTGGGTCCTTGAGGAAATATACTAATTGAA
>JBDJHY011026513.1:0-14292 GCA_039654485.1 Withania somnifera
GCTAATCCACTGATGGTCAAGAAGGCGAGGGAAGGATAGAGAATGTGTGTCGACTATACCGGCCTGAACAAATACTACCTAAAAGACTGCTACCCTTCGACAGTCATAGACCAGAGGTCGTAGCGGTATCAAGATACAAGCTACTGAGCTTCCTGGATTTATTCAAAGGCTACCACCAAGTTCTAATGAGTAAGGAGGACGCTGCCAAGACGGCTTTCATCACTGACTGGGGAACCTTTGCATACAAAAAGTGCCCTTTGGACTGAAAAATACCGAAGCTACGTACCAGAGGTTAGTAGACGAAATATTCAGACAATAGGTCGGCAAAACAGTAGAAGTTTACGTAGACGACATAGTCATTAAGAGTAAGACCCTGAACTCGGGTCTGAAAGATTTACGAGAAATCCTACAACTTCTCAAGCGCACCGGGCTGAAGTTAAACCCGGTGAAGTGCCATTTCGAAGTCAGCTCGGGAAAGTTCCTCGGATACATGGTTTCCCGAAAGGAGTTGAGTGTGACCTAAAAAATTAAGGCGGTAACGGAGATGAGATCTCCGAAATTCTTGAAGGAGGTCCAGAAGTTAACAGGATGCCTGGCCTCACTAAGCCAATTCTTGTCCAAATCGGCCGAGAAACAGTTGCCATTCTTTCGCGTCTTAAAGAATGCCAAAGACTTCAAATGAACGGAAGAATGTCAGAAAACTTTTCAAGACCTCAGAGCTACTCGATATTTAAGTAGAAAAAAGGGACAAATTTCCAAATTCTGAACTATATGTAATTATTTATAGTAATGTGAGATCTCAATAGTTCTAAGGATTACTCACAATAATCAAAGGCGTGGTTTATAAATGACGAGAGATCAAAACTCAAATTTGTATATAAGAACATATAACTTTAGGTATTTCTTTTCATTAGCTTAGATTTTTATAAATAAAGCTATTCAATAGCCATTAACATTGTAGATATCTAGTTGAATAATTGATGTAAACACAAACTAATATGATCATCACACCACCTTTATCATAAATGTTGTTTGGGGAAAGAGTGGAAGCTGGATTGCAATGCAAGCAAAAAAGGTTTACGTTGCATGATGTTGGTTTCAAATACTAATTACCCCTAATTAAGTGATTAGGCCCACCATCATTTTTCTTTTTATTAGCCTTTGCATTTCATCAATCATGATAATAATCTCTCCTCCACCACAACAGCTCAACCTGCAATTTTCTTCTCCTCTTTTTACCGTTTTACATTGGCACAAGGTAATAAAATCGTACTACAATGTCCTGTTTTAGTGCATGCATGGAAATGATAGATAGTCAGATAGTATAAGAAAATTTCATAGTTTAGTTTTCAATTTTCCTTTTATGTAACGGCACTTGATAAAATAATAGATGTTGAATGTAACTCTAATTCAATTAAAAAATTAGTCCATGAGGTGAAAGTAAATCAAAACTATACAAGGACATCAAAGAGATCATCACTTTGGTACTTTTAGAATTGGATATCTAGTTCTAGGTACAATAGGAAGTAAATCGAGGATTAAAATTAGCGTGATATTGATGTTACGATAAAAAAGAATACTTGGTCTAACTCTAAGTACAAAACTTGGTTAGTGAAATCAGAATATGAAAATATCAAATAACTCAATACCACTTGTGCAAGAACTCATTACATTGCACACATCTCATGTAATATCTACTGAATATATTTGTTAGCTGCATAGCTATATAAGTAATTTTACGAATACCCACTTCTGAAATACATTATTGTGGAATCATTTGTCGTTATAATCTTGAGGTAATTTAATTGAAAAAAAAACCTTCGTAATGACACCATTTTGATGTTAAACTCTAAAGAGCTAGCAGTGCCCAAAGATATAGTGGAATGGTAATGAGCTTTTCTTCAAAATGTAGTTACTTATAAAATTACCTTTATTAAAAAATATTTTAACATCATCATTAATATTTTCAACGTAAATTTCAAGTTAACAACTAAGCTGAGAGTTTTTCACAGACGTACATCAGACAACAACAGAGCATCAATTGGAATATTGGATAGGTACTTTTGTAATTATGGGTGCAGTAATGGAAAAGTTCACTTGAGAATGACAATAACCCTAGTGTGGGGTCCACAAAAACAGATCTGTTTGGGTACGTAACAACTCACCCGCTACATTTCTACTACTTTCCTTTTCCTCTTTTCTACTCTTTACCCAAACAAACCCCCCTATATATACACATATTTCCCTCTTTCCTATCGCCGCACAGCACTGCTCCTCTCTCAAGACACACATTGTACTAAAAATGGATCGGAAAAATGCTCTATGGATCGGGTTTCTTTGCATTATCGTCGCCGGTGTTGGCGGTCAAGCTCCTGCCACGTCACCCACTTCAACTCCCGCACCACCAACACCCACTACCCCTGCTCCTACCGGTTCTCCACCGCCAACCCAACCACCTCCGGCGACAACACCGCCGCTGGCTGCTTCATCTCCACCACCTGCGTTAGGTTCACCTCCTCCAGCTGTATCTTCTCCACCACCTTCGGTAAGTTCACCTCCTCCAGCTGTATCCTCTCCACCACCGGTGGTTTCATCTCCACCGGCTACTTCACCACCACCTGCGGCTTCTCCTCCTCCGCCAGTGAGTGCTCCTCCTCCACCGGCTAAGTCACCAGTACCGGCTGCAACTCCAGCTCCTGCTCCAACGACAAAGGTAGCCACATCTCCGGCACCTTCACCTGTCGGATTGTTGAGCCCTCCAGCACCTCCTATGGGTGCTCCATCACCAAGTACTCTTTCCGCTTTATCTCCTGCTCCATCAGCTACTGACCAGGTATGTATTTTGCTCAAATGTCAGTTTACAATTTTACCTTCGTTTTCTGATTTTTCATTATCGATTGGATTCTACTTTCTGTTTTTGCTACATTGTCATTATTATTTTATTCCTCCTTTCAGTGGAATTTTCATTTTCACCTAAAGTTTCAAAAGAATAAACATATAAAAAGATCAATTACGGTAACTAGAGACAAATCAAAGTTGCTACATTGTCATTATAGTAAATTTAATACTCAAAATCTTAAAAAATTAAAGTTTGCATGTGTCTCTAGTTGCAACTTTGATTTTATGCGACAGCTTGGAAGTACAAGAGTTAAAACTAGGAAACTGCATATCATAAAGATTTTGCAAAAAGATATAGTACTAATTACGGTAAAATGAGATGAAAAAGGGACGTCTAGCATGAGAAAAAGGGGAACATTTACGCTGTTTAGTTCTTTTTGTTTTTTACTTTTATTTTGTACTCTACTATCTTTGTGTTTTTGTGTTTTGTTAATATGCGTGCATGATAGTCAAAGTAAGCATAGGAATCCTAACATGAACCAGGATTATGTAAAGGGGTGTCGAGCAGGGATCAGGTGTGGTCGAGCGCATGCGAGCTTTGTCGACACTTCAGTCTTTGATTGGTCCTCACAGTTCTTCATAGTACTATCTGATAACTCGCTGCAGACATATCACGTGCTTTCTGTTTTCCCATAATGACACTGCCTCTACCTAAAAATTAGTACTCCGTTTAATAAAATAAACATGATTTTTAATTTTTTTTTTTTGAATTAAAGATATATAAATGTACTAAATTACTTTATTTTTGTGATCTTAAATCAGTACTTATATCTTATGAATGAAAAGTTAAAATTAATAAAAGAGGCATTATTTACTAAGCGAATTGAAAAGTTTGGTAGGAAAACAATAGGACTCTGCCTCTGACGAAAAATTAGTACTCCATTTAATAATTTAATTTGTTGCTTTAGATTTTATTAAGGTTATGAATATATAACATAAGGAGCTTCAGAACTTGGGTTGCGGGGGCTGGGGGAATTAATACTAGGGATGTAAAATTTAGAGGAAAAAATGAATAATAGCGTTATATCAACCGAATTATGTGGTAACTGGGAAGATTAATAGCACACCAAAATTAAAAGAGTACTTTCGATAATATATATTTCTAAGTATGGTTAAGATGTTTATTAAATTAATGATATCTATAAGTATAAAGAGAGTGTAATGGAGAAAAGTGAAATGGTAAAACTTGATGTAGCAATCAGTGGTACATAGTATTTTTGTAGAACAAACAATTGAAGAGACCGAAAGAATAATGGTGGGTAGCAAAGTCTATAGAGATAGACTAAATAAAGCCACATTGAACCTCAAATATCCTACTTTGGATTCTCATGCATGTGTCACTAATAACTCAAACTAACAGTAACTTGACTATCAGATCAGATCTGATGGTGCTTGGAAGAAATTTTGGAGTTATTTTGAACTCTTATGCATGTACCAACTTTTTATGTCCTACAGTAATTGAACTCAAACTCACTGCAGAATATTGATTATTGATCAGATAGACCTGGTGGTGCTTCTCTCTCTCTTTTTTTAATGATTTAGATTTTAATGTTATTCTTTGATTTTCATTGTTACTATTTTGTCGATATTGTATTTGAGTTGAGTCACCTGAGTCGATAGCATTATAGTAGCAACTTCTCTACCAAGGCAGGGATAACGCTTTCATGCACTTCACTACTTGTGGGTGTATTATTGTAGTATTTTGACGCAATGTTTATTTTGCAGAGTGGAGTGGAGAGCATGAGACTTTCGAAGATGATTATGGGAAGCTTGGTCTTTGGATGGGGTCTTCTCTACTCCCTGGTTTAGAAATCTCTCCTTGGTTTTGCCACTATATAATACGGAGTAATATGAAATGCCATCACTTTAGCTTATTAGATGGATGATGATGGCCTTATTTTTCTCACCACATGTACTTGGATTATACATTCACTTGGATTCTTTTTGTTTGGAGTTTTCTTGCTGATCAGAGGGCGCTTATTTTTGTATGTTTGGACTATGTTTTTAATCCATTCTTGCTTCTTTCCTTATATCTTTCAAGTGTCCTATCTTAATTCCTCGCTTGTGGAAAATATATTATCACCTTGATTAATTATTTCCTATAGCTATATCACAAGATGGATAAATAGTGTTCATAAAATAGGTGAAACACATGCCTCTGACAGCCTTAAACAACAAATAATATGCAATTGTTGAGGCCGATCACTATATAAGAAAATTTTTATAGTACATGGCGTTCCATTTAAGCCCGTCTCGCGCATCAACAATCGTACCTTATGCGTGTCAAAGTGAGTTGAGAGAATTATCATGAAATTAAAATTTCATTACTAAATACTTGTGACTTTTTTGGGTCTGTATATTCCTTAAAAGAACATTAATTAGAGGATTATATAATTAAATTATTATTATTTATTATTCATTTCTATCTTTTTTCTTTATATTCTTTAATATTTATCGATAAAAACAAAAATAAATAACTAATTATTGTCTAAATTTTTTACAAGAAAAAATATTATGTAATGTTTATTTTTAATAAAAATAACAAATATTTAGATAATGGTAACCACAAACTGCTTCTGTAATTCAAATATTATTAGAGCAATGTAAGAAAGCTGACATACTGAGTTGAAGTTGTACAAATGAGGGGGAAAACTTTAAAAGGAAAAGGAGAAGTATATTGCAGTACTTAGATGGTTGAGTAATAGACAAGGTTTTTTTTATGAGGGGTTGTACAGAAAACTTGGTTACCTTTTAGCAACTTCGATATCATCTGAATGTTTGCTTTAAATGAAGGAACAGTGTTAAGTTCGGTCTGCCTTTTGGATATTTACCTTATGCTGCTTCCGCAATGAAGGCAGCATAAAGTTTTTCTTTATTTTTCAAACTTTGTATTTGATCAAATTAGGATAAATAAAATAAGATAGAGAAAGAATAATATTCCAAGCTTAAAGTTCTTTTGGCCCTGAGGGAAGAAAGGTTGATTGCACTGATATTTATATTAAAATTAAAATTTACATGTTACATGCCTCATTTTTAAAAATTGCACTTTCAATAAAAGAATTATTTCCCCCCAGAAGACATTTATTGTTCAGGCAACTAAATATTTTAAAGGAAAAGTATAAAAATTAATAAATTTAATTATAATATAAAGTTCATATTTGTTAAAATTACACACATATAGCCTTTAATCATTTTTGCATCACTGAAATTGTTGCAAGGATCCGTCGAAAGGTCACGTAAAGATGAATGAAGAGCTGTTCACCTTTCTTATCACCTTCACAGCTAGCAAGGACAGTTTTTGCAGGTTCATCTGGGAAAGGCTTTTCTTGCTCCTTTAGTAGCAAAGTAACTAGAACTTGTTGCCTTTTGATGGTCACAGTCCCAGTTTCTACCTTCTTGCTGATGGTAATACCAGTCACTGCACTTGTAACGTGCTTTCTCCTATTAATAAAATTCACAGGGTTACTCATGCCAATTTTGGATTTTCCGGTTACGTTTGGTGGCGTACTTTCAGAAACTGGTAAGAAAAAAAAGAAGTGTTTCACCAGAATATATATTTTGTATTTCATGCAAATTTTTTTTTATAATTTTATAAAATAAATTTTTTATTTGTTGATATGAATTGAAAGATAAAAATGAAAACACAAAATACAAAATACAAAATACAAAATATAAAGAATGAGAAAAAGAAGAGCAAAAAAAAAAAAAAAATTGTATTAGTGAATACACTTGTATTCATTGATATAAATACGGTATGATACAACATGTAGAAAAATATTAAAAATACAAAAAAAAAATTATTAGTATTTTAATTGTAGTTATCTTTTTAAAAAATTATTATTTTAATTATATTTAGAATTTAGAATTTCATACCTACAATTGATACAATGGGTTAAAAAAAAGAATAAAAAAATATAAATTTTTTTATTATTATTTCGATTATATGTATATAACCATTTCATACCTAAATACAATTGATACCTAAATACAATAAATGCAGTGAGTAGCCTCTTAAAAAAAATTGCTATGAAGTATAATTTTAAAGTTAAATTATTTTTACCTTATTCTCTTCTATTTGATTTGAATTAGATAAACTTGAATAAGTTTTTTATTTTATTTTATTTTAGTATTAACTTTCCTCCAATTTTACATTTTCTGTTAAATATTTTTTCAAGTGATTCAATTAATTAAATCTTCCACGATCAATATCAAACATTAGCAATGCTATCAACATGGTTTGTTTTGGAATAGTCACGACTCCTTTCATTCTTAATTAAAAACAAGAGCGAAGCACCTTAATGTTGATCTTTGTACACATCCTTCTGAAACAGTATATAGTATATAGAGGTTAAATGTTAGTTATATATATTATCAATATATATTAAAATTTGCAAGCTCATAATATAATTAAAAAAAATTATATATTTTTTGTTAAATTTTTTCTCCATCACTAATTAAAAGCTTCAAATTTGAATCTTAAAAATGAAAGAATACCTATCAAAAATTGCTAGTTAAAATGAGCTCTACAATACATAAATTCAAACTAATCAAGTTTCAATAGGCTTCAAGTGAGGAAGAGAAACAAAAACTTTACAAGTGCTACACCTCACTCCAAAGTTTAAGCACAAGATATTTTAAGAAGAAAAAATAAAATATAATATGGGCAGGGCTTGGAAAATACGGGCTCCTGGTGTGTTTAAACAAGATCTATAGCATTGTGGTGTTGGGTATGGCCTCAACTAAACCCATTTTTCATGGGCTATTTATGGTTTGGATAATGGAACAGAAAAGTAGGGAGGATTTATATATATATCTCGACATATATATATATAAATGCAATTTATATTTGTATTCCATAATAGCAATTATTTGTATTTATATGCCGAGTTATAGCCATATTTATATATGTAGCAAATTTTAGACATATGTGGTTAAAGATTGTACTATACAAAGTGTTGCAATGAAGGTTTGAATTTAGCCCTCAAGTTTACTTTTTCGTTTTGAAATTTCCTCTTAAAAAAATTCATCAATCTAGTTGTAATCGTTTGAAGCAGTCCAGTATATAGTAATAAGTATATAAATATATAATCAAGAGACATAGTATATAGTGATTATACGGGCTAATATTGATAAAACGTGAAGATGAAAGTTATAAGACAAAAGTTTTAAAATTGCAAATATTTAGGGCTTTATTACAAGAAAATAGTCAAAATTTGACTAGGCTACATCTGGACTCGGCTACAATCTTCCAATTGTATATTAGCTTTTCTTATACAACTTTCAATTGTATATGGATTGAATTTAACACTTTTAGCTAGCTCGCTACAATTTTCAGTTATATATGAGCTTTCAGTATACAACTGAAAGTTATATTTATGATGTCTTTAAAAAAAACACCCAGACTTGTATATGATAAAATAAAGATCAAATACTATATACTACTTAAGTTGTCACCTAAAGACCAAAGCCTATATATAACTTAAGTTGTGCAATATACAATTTAAGTTGTAGCCGAACTTTTGTTATTTTAGCTATTTTTATAATTTTATAAAATATGTGTCATTTTTCATAATTTAGGCTTATATTTGCTATTTTATAAAAAAAATCCTTATTTTTATTGTAGGCTTTGTTGGGCTGCTATATAGCATTAAAAATTTCTTTATATATCTCTATGTTTTTTCATTCAGTTTGGAATGTCTTAAACCATTGGGTACCGTTATACTAAAACTATTATCTTGGTACAACCCTTACAATTTTGAAGTTCATTTCAGCAGCTTTTTATTATATTAACAAAAAATCAACTTTAATAATAATTTTGAAACAATTAATCATATTTTCTTCTACTAGTATATTACAAGGCACTAATCAAATGTACGTTTTAATTAAATGGTGCCTTCCCAACCACTACACAGAAGCTTTCCGTCCTTGTTTCATCACATCACTGTAGAGAACAAGCAATTTATAGAAACTATTGTGGGCCAATTTTGCTTTATCCAGCCCATTTTGGAACCCTTTAAGGCTTAGGACCATTCAAAATACGTTAACTCTGAACAAAGCCCATTACTCTCCATTTCTCAGAAAAGCCCAATTACTATCTACCTTACTCTTTCACGCTTTCCACCATTGTTTTCTATTCACGGAAGACACAAGGGCCCCGAAATTATGCATAATGTCCTCCAAAGTCGTTATTTTTGAACCTTTTATCCCCAATAAAAAAAAATGTCTTACAAAATTGGCTCCATAAGGGGTGCACTTCATTTTTTCGTCTCCCTTGCTAATATGAGGTCAACTCTTATTGGTTCAACACTACATAGTAGTCACGCATTTATGCCTTCAACCCCTCTTTTTTTTCTCTCTCTCAACACTCTTGACTTATGAAATTAATAATACAAACCCGTTTACAAGATTTTCTTTCAAACTTAATAGTTAAACTTTGGTCACAAAGAAGCGCACATAACAACCTTACAAAATCAGTCTAACAGAACCAACTCTCTGGCCTACGCCTATCATATGCCAGACACATGTTCTATTCTAAAAATAGTTTGACAATCCCTATTGAAAAAGTAATTTAAATTCAACTACAAGTTTATCCTACCCTGCTAACAAAACCAAAACAATTACAAACAAGGAAACTATCCAACTTTCGACGCATGTGCGAGGCACAGGCGTGAGCATTCTTCAAATTCTGGCGCTAAAGGCCCGCATGCCTTCCTTATGTGCAGGTTCTGCCCTGCACGGCTTGTCCTTTATGCTCATTTTCCTTAGTTGTTTGCCTTGCCAACTCATAGCTCATAAACTTGACTTAGCCATGAGTATTCCATATCATAACTTTATTTTGCCTTATCTTGTCCAGCCTTTGTAATGCCTTAGCCACACACCCACTGCCCTGCGTGCCTTAGCCACAGCTATGCTTTGGTCTTGCCATGCCCCGCTAACACATGCCATGACCTGTCAACATGCCCATCTCGGCAAACTAGGTTCAAGTGAATTTAATCTTAGCCAAAGTCATTGAGTCATGGTTAGGCTCATCATGTAAGTCCCTAGCCATGTCCGAGTCATATGAACCATCAAGTTAAGGGTCTAATACTTGTCTAGAAGGTACAAGGGAAGACGTGTGTCTTAAGGGAAAGAGTTAGAACTTAGATATCTTTCCTATAAGGTACACGTTCATGACAATTGTGTACGTTCATTTGCTTGAAATATCCGAAATGTCTGTCATAACGGGCAAGAGTTAGAACGTGTGCGTTATTTGATTCCCTTATAAAATTACTTTTTTTTTTAATTTATTAGTCCAATTTATAAAATTAAGAAAATTTTATTATTTTTTTCCGTACTACACCTATTATTAAATAACTATATAAAGTATTAATAATCAATTTAGAGAAAGTAATATAAACCTCTAAAAAATATTTCTAAGGAATATACCAAGGCCAACTAAAATGAAATGAAAGTATAATAATATAAAAGTACTCTTATTTGTCCATATTTTAGAAATAAACATGAGTTGTGAGAGAGAGAGAAGGAAAATAAATATTAGGGAAACCAAGGTAAGAATTGCACGTGGAGAGACATATGGGGAAATTTGTAGTTTATTATCAGAATGAGTGAAAATGAATGCTACTATTCTCCTTTCTTGGGAGTCTCTAAGAGAGTATGGTTTCTCTTGCAAGTACTCACCCCTACCCAGAGCCCCAATAATGTGCTACTCTGGAGGAGGAGTATATGTCGGCAATGTTAATTTGAATATTTACTTGGGATTATCATTTTTCCTCCCCTCACTGCACCTGCTACTTTTTTCTAAATATTTTTCTAGTCAACTCCTCTAATTCGCAACTATATTTGTTGTTTCCCTCCTATCTATCTTAACATGCTGTTTGTCAATAGGAATTATTTGTGATGGATACATTTCATAGTTAAACTGTGAAATTCATCGTTAATTCTATTTAGTAACGAATAGGATATAGATAATTAACAATTTATGTTCGCTATGAGGGGTTAGAGACTCAAGTTTGTAGCTCAAATTTTATCAGCAATTAGTTATAATGAACTCATTTGATGTCAACATTAAGTAAATACAAATAAAAAGTATTAAAAGTTTTATACAGTTTCCTTTCTGCGAGGCTAATGGTAAAAAGAAAATGACAAAACAAAAATTACATCGGAGAAAGCATCGAATCTCACTTCAAAACTATCACAACCTATATAGAGCTTTTTCTTCTGTATTGTCTGCATGGACTTAGCAATGGATCAGCTACTTTCATGTGGTTTTAGGTCTAGGTCGTCCTCTTTTGATGGATTTATTTCACCATGATTTACACCTACTACTCCCTCCATTAGCAAAAACTCACATCAATTAATAAATACAACTCTATTTAATAAATATTTCTTGAAAATGGAAACGGAACACTACTAAGAAGATGGGAGTATAAGGATATAGATGAAAAATCATACTCCCTCCGTCCCGTATTAGTTGGCAGGTTTGTAAAAAAAATTTATTTCAAAATAGTTGTCATTTTAAGTAATCAAGAAACGATTAACACTTTTCTTCCAATTCTAAATTTAGTAATAAATATGGAGAGATATGAATATGGTGTAAAAAGAGAGAAATATTAACTAAAAATAAGAAATAAATAAGGGTAACTTAGTCAAATTAAGCTCTAATTAATTATTTTTTTACTATTGGTGAAAAATATAAAACCTGCCGATTATTATGGGACGGAGGGAGTACCATTTTTTTTTTCTTGAATTCCTAATAAGACAGACAAAATTTATTTGTTAAGGTAAAATTTATTTTGATACAGAGAAAGTAATTTCTTGAGAAGGTGTTTTTTTAATGGCGGATGCAAGATATTGACCATATGTATTTGTTTTACACTAGTTAGATAAATTTCAATTATAATTTTAATATTTGGTTTCTTAAAAGATTTAAGGAAGAAAGAGTGGAAAATGTGCTGAGTTATTTATTACCTGACACGTAGAATATATTATAAAATTAATGTCACACCAATTCGAAAATTGCTTATGTTGGAGGATAGGTCACCGACAGTTTTTGTACAACTACTAAAGAAATGTTACACGTTTCTGTATTCTTGAAAGGCTGAACAATGGAATACTACACTTTCAAAAACGTCATGGTCATATTTGTGAATTTCGATCAATTTCGTCATATTAATAGGAAAACAATTATAACTTAACTATGGTCAAAGCCAGAATTAGTCAAATGACTTTAAACGGACACACATTTTAAGCCGAGATATCATTTTATAATGTCGCTCCTTAACACGGAAACAATGAAAATATTGGAATTACAGTTTAATGGTTGTCGTCCGTAAATTTTATAGTTTTGTTAAAAGAATTTCATTTAATACACAAAACTAATCTTCCAAGAACTCAATAAGCAAAAAATAAAAATAAAATTATATTCCCTTGTATTGACCGTTACCTAAACCTAGTTTGGCACATGATGCTACTAATTTAGCAAATAAAATATATGTATGGCTCTAAATTAATTAAACATTGGAATCTAACACTGACTATTTGGGACTTACTGTTAAAATCTTAAAAGAATGAATACTAATCCGGCAAAGCATCAACATTTAATTCTGTTAAAACAATCGGAAAAAAAATATCTGCAAATAATTCTTAATTTTATAAATTGGGATACGAACGACAAATTGGAAGAAGAAGAAAGCCATCAAACGAAGGTCATAAATGGGATACTGACTTTGATGGGTCCAGTGAATTGAATAAGGTTGACTGCTCCCAATTCAGTGAAAGGAAGAGGACACTGCCTTCAGAATATTTTAGAACATGCTGTGAGATAGATTTGGGGTTTGATTTTTCAGCGTTGAAAATGGAGAAATTGATCTCTTTTTTAAATTATATGAACTAGTGAGTTTTGAATATCCAAAAATTTCATGTGAATGCAAGTAGAGTCAGTGGTTTAGACCCTCCAACCCAATCATGCAATGGTTGTTACTGTGCCTACTTAATGTGAATTGGACCACACCATATCGAACCAATTCACCATTAATTAGGTCATCGAGCCCACTATCAAATATATGAGCCGTATTGACAATGGATTTTATGCAAGGTTCCATTAATATACTGCATTCGTGTCATATGATTCATGGAGCTGCACTAATCACAATGTTGTGAATTACGTATTGATCCAATAGGAAACAACATGCTGTTGCACATTACGTAGATCCAAGGGCAAAATATTCTTAGGTATACATGTACTGTGATTCAATCAATATTCAATACTCTTAAAATGTTAAAATTAGTTGAATACTGAAATTTTGTTGTTATTCAGCGATTCAACTACTGTTCCAATTAATTCACACACATACTGGTTAATTTAGAGAGTGAAATTACTTGGAGGATCACTACTTGCTGAATAAAGAAAACAAGTTGAAAAAGTGGAAAACATCATCATGATGGCAGCTAGCTAGTAAAGTAGTCGCACGCATTGGTTCTTTTAAAAGGAAAAAGAAAGAAAGAAAGAAAGAAACTAACATTGAAGTTGATGAAAGAAAAAATGGCAGGTGAGGGGTACATGGCTTATTTGTAGAAAAAGAAGGGGTATTACTATGGAAGAACAAAGCACCTGAACAAAGGAGAAGATAGTACTCCAGTACTAGGACAAAGGGAAAGAAAAATAGGTGGGAAGTGATAAGGATATCCACATAGGTAGGTAAAGTTTGTGTTTTTTACCCTTTCTCTTTCATGCTCGTCAAGCTTATCAGTTATCTCAACCTTAGGCCTACCAATAACTTATTGCGATTAAAGTCTGACGTCAAGCCACTAAAACAATCTCTTTTTGAGATAGGAGGCAAGATTATGTATAATAGACCTAATATGATCCCCATGTGATGCATACTAGAAGCATTGTGCACGGAGCGGATGCTCTTCTTTCAGCAGAATCTAACATCTCAATACAACTAATTATCCTCATATACACAAGCAATAGTCTGAATGCATACAAGTGCTATAAACCTTGCATACAAGAGCAAGGCATCAGCATTATGTCATAAAAGAAGTACATGCTTTCAGATAACCCCAAAAGGAATTAACAGAAAGATGCTTTAATCTCTTCGTCCGCAGACGCATGTATTCCATAATAGATGGGCAAAAGATTCTTTTTTTTTTTTTTTTCTTTTCTTGGCTGTATTTACCAAACCAACAAAAAACTGAGAGTAATACCTGAAACCAACAAACAAGATCCAATCTAATCAACAGCAGATCAAAGAAATTTACAACTTCCTTCATCTGCTTACCCCCACCCCCCACCCCTTCTACTTTGACTTTAACCTAAGCTCCAGAGAAACCCCATTTCTCCTGACACACAAACAAACTCCTTGAACTAAAAAAAAGAAGAGGAACATGTCATAG
>JBDJHY011026624.1:0-24355 GCA_039654485.1 Withania somnifera
CCTGTCACACAATTCAACACCATGAATCATGGTGTTTCACTTCACCTATTGTGTGGTGAAACTCGTGCAAATTAGACTAAAATTTCAACTTCTGGAGCTCATGATCAATTAAATAGTTGGGATTCATTATGTTAACCATAAAGGTCATAGAATGGACTCGTATGAAGGTAACAGAAAATCAAAATCTCAAGCACCACCTCACGACTTGGGATCATTACTCGTGAGGTAGCATTCAACTGGTTGTGGTCCACACTTATGGTTACTTGGGAACATTGTCTTGGTCAAGTACATGACATTACAACTCACCTTTCAAGAATATAAGTAAAATTAGTAAAACATTCTCAAGAGTATTATGAAGACTTAGTAAAACATCTTCAGACGTCATTAATTTTGACAAGATAAAGACACTTAGTTAAAACATCTTCCAAATATTTATGCTGAACAATTGTAGGAAGTTCTATAACCAACAATAAAAAATATATAAAGAGATATAGAGTTCATCCTGCTTCTCAGCTGATAAGTGCACTATACCCTGCCACAAGTACAATACCTAACACTAACCAAATTGATCCAATCAAGCCGGATCTTAACAAAAATGACTCATTAGGCTAAAACAATCTTCCTATGGTTGGAAATATAGATTATGAGGTAGTGTCTTTAAACCCAAATTTTCTCGGTGAAATTACTACTCTTAAAAATTGATATCTGCTATTGACTTAACTAGTTAAAACATTTTTTTATTTAACAACTGATAAAATAAAATTGTCTTTGCCTCTTCAAGACAATATGTCTAATTGACATTGTTTTATTTTTAAAGATTTTAGCTATATTCAAAATGGTCCTGCGATTCAAGAAGATTAAAACATATTGATTTCAATAAAGGACCTTGAACTAGGCTTAGATTAGTTTAAAGCCAATTATTAATAATTCACTATAAACATGACATCAGGTGCAAAACAATCTTAACTTGTATAAACCAAGTAATATAACAACAATACCGACACTTCAATTAAAAGTGAACTCACCTTGAAAAACCAAAAATACATAGATAATAAACACGAAACATGCTCTACTTCAATTTAGGAACAAGATTCTAAGGTTTCACTTCCTTTAATGATACTTAACATAAACTTGACTACGACATCAAGGGATATGTAATTCATTATATAATATTCAAAACTTATGAAAAATAATCAATAAACGTCAGGAAATATGAAACTAGGTAACTCAACATAAATGATGAACTGGATAACCCTAGCAATTTATAATACATAATTCTAAATTATAAACTCGGGGTTTGGGTCCAAGGGTGAAGGGTGACCCTTTCTCGTTGGCCCACATCCCTGAATGAAGACTTTACTAAGCTTGGAATTAGTGATGCTGACTAACCTTAATCTTTGGATAGAACCCTATGCTTTATCTTGAGAGATAAGTCAAGAGAAATATTTTGAGTCTGATTATGATTTGGTGAATGAAAGAAAATAAGGGTTTAGGATTATATGCCCTATCAATCAAGACAAAACAACACGATTTTAATAACATGGAGCAGGGGAAAGGTCATAACTGACCCTAAGAAAAATGAGCGTAAACTTAAACTAAATATTTTCATGAAGTGGTTGATGGTCAACCCAGTGATGAAGCATCAACTGGTCCATCAACCTAGACTGTTTGATAGTGCTTCACTAGAATAGTCATGATTTCCTACTTCAGACTCGAATTTACAAGAGGTTTGTTGAGTTTGAAACTAGACTCAAATGACTTGTTTTTATAGGTTATGGGTCACATAACTCCTCATTTGTTAGGAGATATGATTGTTTAAAGTTGACTCTTGAAAGAATTTATGTGAAAAATTCAATTTGTAAGAAAGTTTTCTATTCCACTTTGTACTAGGGATTCCTTACAACTTTAATTCACATCTAAAATTATTCAAACACTTATAAAATTAGATTATCGCATAGTATCATGTAAGAACTCATTGTGTCAAATTTGACACAGAAGATGATGGACCATTAAACCATTCTATAGTCTGTTAAATCTATTATGATGATTGATGCTTTTAAATGAAGTCATTTGAAAAAAATGAAGGTCAAGATGATGGATTGTCAAATTATTTTATGGTCTGTAAAAGGTTTCCTGGAGATGTAGAAAATTAACTTGGCTTACTAGATCATTGGGATGTTTTGATGGGACACTTTATGGACTGTCAACTCAAATGACAGACCATTGAAGGGGAACTTAAAATCTTCCTACACTTTGACATTCACTGAAAAAATTAAAGTGGTTCAACGATGGGTTACAAGGCCCATCAATCCATTTGACGATTCGTGGACCTGTTCGTAAAAATTAAAATAATTTGTATTTTAATAAAAATTTACCAATTTTATTGTTTATCTCAAGCAACATCCAGGATGATATTTCAAGGTGCTACAATATCTTTCCCTTGAGATCATCGTACTCGAATGAGAACTTAAGTCAAATCTAAGGGAAAAGCTATAGAAGCTGACATGTTTACTATGGAACTCACTCAGACATTACATCAACCTACCAAACATGATTAAGCTACTAACTTAGTAAACTTTCATGTATAGTATCTTAAATGCACTCAACTACCATAGAATCATCAAAAAACACATGAATACACATATTGAGAGTCACTAAACTCTGCTATGCAACATACAACTAACAAGGGACTAATAACTAAACTAAGAGATTTATTACCTAAACTAGACTGAATACTTATAATACATCTGACACCAATTGAGATGGAGTGAATTTGGACATGATTTCTTAGTTATGTATAGGGTTAGACTTACCTACTTAAATTATAAAGTCATGTAATACTTTACATAGTTACAAATAAGGGCATAAATAGAGCACGAGTTGCAAGGGAAATACACTTAGCATAACCGCATAAAATTATGAGCATATAGGCCTTTTAAGTAAGAACTCTAACATTGTATGAACATCTTAGCTATCACATCTAGGGTAAGAAAACACGAAAAAGCACATGCTTGGATGTAATAATTCTTTGAATATGATATGAAACATAAACATGCAAAATATGAAATAAGGATAGGGCTAGTTTGGCCTTAACAATACAACTGACATTCTCTAACTTAGCTATCACCCTTCAACTATACTCCCTTCCCTGAAATACCCTGCTCATTCTTCAAAACCTATGATAAAGATAAGGGTATTGATAGCTACAAACTTTAGAGGTTACCTGTATTCTCTTATTACATACAAGACTAACCCAGAGATATAAAGCACTACCTGCAATGTGATCATACTAGTTTGAGCCCCAAGATTCGATACTCTATATCCACAAGAACATTACTTCTTATTATTCCTAAAAATCAACCAACCTTATCTTCATGTTAATTTTAATCCATAAAAACAAGACATCATTATGAAAAACCAAACGGTTCATCTTCCTCAATAAATAATGGAAGTAAAAATCTATATTAGAAGATGTTGGTCGTATATTAAATGATGGAAGATCATAGGGATGCATTGGGAACAGATAGTATTGCACTGGAAGATGCTGATTCTTAGGGAGTACAAATTAATACTACATTAGAAAGATATTGACCATTAGTGCACAAGCAACCAACAACAAAAGGAATGAAGAACACTGGCTGCTATCGAAGGATCAAATGACAAGAGTCATCAATATGTAATGCTCCCATATTCTTGGAAATGATTCCACCCTCTTAAATGCTTTTCAGGAATCATTATCCATGGGTTGTAATGGTCAATTCCCATATCTAATAAGGGGCTATACTTAAAAAGAAAATTCTTATCTATATGTCTTTAAACTATTTGTTCTTTTTTATTTTTCATAAGCATTGTATCGCTTCATGTAGTCTAGTGTAAATAAATAAAAAAGAAAGAACAACTCGAGGGATTCCCCATATCAAAGACTCGTGATTACGGGCTACTAAATGACTCTACATTTACTAGGATTGAGGTGAGTTAACTAACTTAGTATGATCAGTGTTATTGAGCTCCTAATAGACTCATCATATTATATGTACACTGAGATCCTAATAGACTCAATTATGATGTGTGTTCACTAAGATCCTGTAATGACCCGCGTGGTCATTTTCTTGATTTTCTGCCTTTTCTATTATTTAGAGACTTCTATTAGCTTTCCAGAGTCATTTATAACTTTCTCAGACCATTAGTTTGGATCCCTGACAGTTTTGTTGCCTGTTATCCAAGTTTATCTATTTTAAAGGCTTTACCTTTGAATAGTGAAACTTGAGAGTGAATTCTTAGTAAGCGAAATTAGAATTAGATTTCAAAAATTTAGTTAGCTCTGCAATGCCGACTTGGTCTAGTTGAATCTTTAGTTCAGTCTTAGGGTTTTCTGTTTGAGTTTGAGATTTTTGAGGAAATTCAGCTCAACTAGAGTTCAGTTTTGAGCCTAGGGTGATTTTTGGTTATTGGAGTTCTAGTTTAGAATTATAATGATTCCATCAGCTTTAGAATATTAAATTACGGATGGTATGATTGGTCGTGTGCTTCTTGAGGTGTCTGGACCTATTTTGGAGGTCCGTCTAGAAAGTTGAAATGTTTATTATTTTGGTTTATCTTGGAATAGGGGTCTTTTGCTTAAAAGACCTCTTGAAGTTGTTAAGTTCATTCCATTGAGTTTGGAATGTCATTTCCATGCATCTTTTTATATTTGGATTGTCAAAATCCGTGTACGATTCTATTCCTAGCCCCTTGTTGGAATTTTTAAATTTATTGAAAAACATTATTTTACTGTCAATTGTGCAAGCCACAATTGTTGGTCTGTGTTTGTAGGCCCTTGGACATGTTCGAAGAGTTTAGGGGAAGACCTTATTTGCATTTCCATGACATGGTCTGCATTCGTGGAGGTCAAGGGAGAAGGGCCCCCCCATATTCACAATAGGGGCCGTGTTCACGAAGGACGGGTGACAAGGTCTATAAATATTTCATTTCAGCTCTATTTCTTATCTTCCACACTCTAACCTCATTCCATGTAGACATATTTTCTTTATTATTTAGAGTAAAGTCTGAGCATTTTGCTCCATGATCATTGATGAAGCTTCGAGTTGCATTTGAGATAGTTTTTCAATATATTCAGGTGCATTTTGGGCGTAATTCCATGTGATTGACTACTAGAATTTTCTATCATTTGAATAAGATTCTCTTTTATATTTGGATATTTTCTTGGGGATCCTTTTTTTCTCAAATTTGAACCACAAGTTCCCTAAGCTGAGGCCTACCTCCTAGTATTTTGGTTTTATTTTTGGGTACCACTACCCCCTTTATAGGCCTGATTTATGACTCGAATTGCACTTGTAAATATGGGTATCATTATTTTCCTCTTGACCCATACAATGTGTTTTTGATAGTGTCAAGGTATTCTAGGCATCATGCAGTGGTTAAGGCTTTTTTGCTCACACTAAAAGGATTTTAGTCGGCATCCAGGTAGGCTAGGCTTACTTTTCTTTTATATTAGGCTTTGTAAGGTATTTATGTGGTGTTGGCTAGTCGTTTAGGATGGTTTGTTGGTTGGTGGACCTGTATGTTGATATTTTTTTATTTTTACCTATTTGGGGGTCTCGTTAAGGGACGTAGTGGTCCATCCATAGTTTAGTGGTCCATGCGTGGTATATTGATGTCCCGGACTTACTTTGAGAGACCTTGGATCTTATATACTAGTTTTTGGGTATATCATGACCTTGGGTGTGTTTTATGGTTAGCTATTGTCCTTGGGAAAATCTTAGACTTTACTAAGAGTTCTTTATCTATGTTGTATTATTTCACAGGCATGCATTGCGTTGTTGGTTTGTTTTGTGGTTAGTAAGTAGGACCCATGTTAATTTGAGATGCTGATAACCTAATGGTACTGAAATTGGAATTTTCTAAACTGAATGTAATTGGAAAGAGATTTTTGAAACTAAACTTCCACGACCATGGAATAGTATGAACTTATTTTCATAAGTAAGATTGACCGGGGTTTTCCTTCTTTATACATATCACTATGGATGGGATGGAGTTGGGACCTCCATGTTAGGATGTGAGTTATTATTCAGAGGTGGGACCTCCTTGGTTAGAATGGGAGTCTTGACATGGAGGTGGGACCTCCTATGTAAGCTGAGAGCTATGATATGGAGGTAGGACCTCCGGTTCTAAGTTAAGAGTTATGATTTAGGGGTGGTACCTCCTAGAACTAGATGTGAGACATTGTAGTTATTATATCTCTCGCCCCTTGTATTCATCTTCGTGCATTATTTTTACCCTTCTGGCTTATGGGGGAAGCCACACTGGGTTTTTCATGTGCTGTTTATACCTACCAATAGGGTGGGGTGTCAGATAGGTTTTGTATGTTTCTTTTCTTCTTGTACCTAGGGACCCTATGAGATGCTTGTTGGGCTATACCTAATCTTTACTTCTATTTATTCTTTCCTAGTTACTGTTATTCATAATCAGTTGCCTTATTAATGCTTATACTCAGCTTGAGTTTAGGTATATGTTCTGTATCCATACTCTTAAGGCTCTGCGATAGTTAATTATCTTTATGGGACAGGAGTACATAGATTTACTTGCCTAGAATATGTACCTTTCCTCCACTGCACTTCGTTAAAACCTTTACCTATTGTTGGGTCTAGTTGTGTTAGCTCTTATTGTTGTTTACTTTCTCTTAATAAACTATTTTACTTTCCTCGCCTTTACTTCACTCGCACTTTATTTTAGCCCAGTTAACCTATAATGCCTACTGGGTACCTGTGTTTGTGGCACTCATACTGTACTTTCATACTATTTCATGGTGCAGATAGCGGTACGGGTCATTGGAGTTAGCATGATCATTGAATTAGGTTGCTGGTACTCTGAGGCTACGGTGAGATTCTGGTATAGAGGCTGATCGTGTTTTCCTCTTT
The DNA here is from genome assembly GCA_039654485.1 of Withania somnifera. Taxonomy (NCBI): domain Eukaryota; kingdom Viridiplantae; phylum Streptophyta; class Magnoliopsida; order Solanales; family Solanaceae; genus Withania; species Withania somnifera. The sequence goes on from JBDJHY011026624.1 coordinate 6,918, forward strand.
CTTTTGACTGCTTTATTTTTTCCTTAGCAGTCCTTTTCCTAGTTTCATATTTTGTAGGAGTTTGTATATGATGTATATATTCTTTTGGATACTCTGATATTGTAGTTCTATATGCCATTTATACCAGGTTTTGGGCTGGGTTTATGCTAGTTGTATATACTATCATTGCTCTTATTTTCTGTTCCTTGCTTATTATTTGTGGTTAAGATTAGTTATTTTCCATTGTTTGTCGCTTTGGGATGTAGAAAAGGATTACCTATAGGTAGGTTGTAGGCACCATCATGATTTGATTTTGGGCTGTGATAGAGTGGTATTAGAGCTTAGGTTCACCTGTATCTTTGGTATTTGAGCAAGTACCTAGTAGAGTCTTGCAGATTGGTAGGTAGATTGCAGATTGGTAGATACCTATTGGGTATCTTATGAAAGCTTTTATATTTTGGCACTTCTTGTGAATTGACATTTGTCTCATTTCATGAAAAACTCACTTTAGCTTCACTCTTTCATAGATGGTATGTACCCCTACTTCATTCATGTATAAAGACCCTTCCCCACTAGATCAGGAGGCCCAACTAAGGGTTAGGAGGGGGCTATAGGGGTTGTACAACCAATAAGTACTCTCCCAGCTTTGACTCAGCCAACTATATTTTTTGAAGACCCACTGTTATAGCCGCAAAATGTTCATGCACCTGCTCAGCAATTTACACAGCCATTATCTGTCTCTCCCAGAGATATATTATGGCAGATGTTGTAGATATATAGTGGGTTACCAACTTATGCAACACAGACTCAGACTAGGGAGAGAAATAGGGTATTCTGCCTCCACAGCACATATAGTCCATGCAACACCTCCTATCCAGCATCTGGCACCAATTCAGACTACTCCTGCATCTACTTCAGTGCCAACTTCGACCATCCTAGAATCTGAGGTAAGGAAGATGTTGGATCACTTCCTTCTGATATACCTACCCAGATTCTCAAGAGCAGTGGGCTAGTACCCCCATGAGTTCATCAATATCTTGTGAGGAGAGATTGAGGACTTTGAGTTAATTGGAGATTCACGGAATTAATTTCACAATTTATGTACTTGAGAAATCCACTAGCCAATGGTGAAGAGATCATAGTGATTGTAGGCCACCTGGTTTACCCTATTAACTTAGAGTCAGTTTACTGAGGCCTTCCTAGAATAGTACGTTCCTAGGAGCTCATGAAAGTTGATACGATATTAGTTTGTACACTTGTGTTAGGGTTTTGTGATAGTGAGTGAGTATAAGGCTCAGTATATAGAGCTATCTAGACATATTGGGAAGTTGTTGCCCAATGAGAAAGAGTGGATTTTCCATTTATCTTATGGATTGAGAGTAGATATTCGTGGAGCAGTGGAGTGGTTGTTAGTTCTAAAAAAGCCTTTTCTGGATATAGCTGATCATACTTGTATGATGGAGCACTTGACTTATGGTAACTAATACTTTGCTTGTCTATGGGCATTTGATTTTAGCTTTATTTGATACTGGATCTACATTGTCATATGTATCTATGTGTTTTTCTGCTCTATAGGGTATGTATAATGAGCCATTATAGGTAACTTTGAGTGTAGCTACCATGGTGCGAGGCCCTAGTAGTAGATTGAATATATAGATCATGTATTATGACTATTTAGGGGTGTGGCACCCGCACTAATTTGATTGATATAGATATGCTGGATTTTGATATAATTCTAGTCATGGACTGGTTCTCCCCTTACCATGCGACCCTGGATTGTTACGCCAAGACTATGCCTTTATCCGTACCTGGCATACCCCTTGTGGTATGGTTGGGGCCTTTTAGCCACTCAGTTAAGGTTATATCTTGTTTTTAGGATTGTAGGCTTATTGCTAAAGGTTGTCTTTCTTACTTGACCATATTAGAGATGTTAGCACTAATATTCCTTCCCCTGAGTTGGTACTTCTATTTTGTGAGGTTTTGGAATTGTTTCTTGCTGATTCTCCTGGCTTCCTACCCAAAAGGGACATTGAATTTTCTATAGAGGTTATTCGAGGACCAGGACCATTTCTATTGATTCGTATCATATGGCCTCAGCAGAGCTTCATGAGTTGAATGTTCAATTACAGGACCTTCTTGCTGTAGGCTTCATCCATTCTAGTATATAACCTTGGGTTCCTCAGTTTTAAATATGAAGAAGAAGAATAAGAGTATAAAGATATATATTGATTATAGGCAGTTGAACACGGTAACTATTAAGAACAAGTATCCTTTGCCTTACATTCATGATTTGTTTGACTAGTTATAGGTTTCTGTCATGTTCTTAAAGATTGTCTTGAGATCCAGTTACCATCAATTGAGGGTTCGAGCCCAGGATATCTCAAAGATAGATTTTTTCATGAGATATGGGCATTATGAGTTTTTTGGTGATGTCTTTTGGGCTGACTAATTCCCTTGTAGACTCCATGGACTTTATCACTCCAATGTTCAAGTCCTATTTAGAATCCTTTGTGATTGTTTTCATATATGACATATTTATGTACTCTCGGAGTAGAGCGGAGCATGAGGAGCACCTGATGATAGTGATTTAAACCATGAGGATCAAGGGAATTTATGCTAAGTTCTCAAAGTGTGAGTTTTGATTAAAGGCCATGGAATTTCTGGGCCAAGTGGTGTCTGGTGCTGGTATTAGTTTTGATCCATATAAGGTAACCATAGCCCGTGATTGTCCTTGACCTATCATTCCAACATAGATTCATAATTCCTTGGGTTAGCTGGGTAGTATTGCCGGTTTATTCGCAGATCATTTGACTTAATTGATGTGGAAGGACATTCCCTTTTAGTGGTCAGCAGAGTATGAGTCTAGGTTTTTTAGACTTAAGGAGTTGCTTACTACCACCCAACTACTTGCCTTTCCAGTTGAGGGTCAGCCTTATACGATATATTGTGATACTTTAGGTATTGTCTTGGGTTGTGTTCTAATGTAGCAGGATCATTTGATTTCTTATTCTTCTCTGCAACTAAAGTATCATAAGTGAAACTACCCAACTCATGACTTGGAGTTGGCGACACAACTGCACCACCCATGACTTTGTTCAAAAGCGTCAGATTCTACTCCACGACAAAGGTTTCTCATCTGTAGATTCAATTCAAAAGAGGATTGTGATGCTCTAATCTAGGAAGTTCCATACATATTTCACAACAAATCGATGGTGATTCATAACTGGGTTATTGACTTGTATTCAATCTAATTTGTATAACAACTATTTCTTTATGGATCACTTTTCCAGGATTATTAGTAGAATTTTTTTCATATGATGCATTGTGTAAATGGAGAATGCAGTGGGGAAACCTTTGCACACTCATAGTTATACTACTTCCATGACTAGCATTTCCTATGATAGAGTTCTTGTGAAGATTGGTGTTTCCTATCCCCTGATGGATTCTATTGAATTAGAGACACATTTTGGTTAATTCATTCAAAGGGTGGACTATGACTGAAACCCAAAATTTTGTATTGGCCATATGAAGTTTGGGCATAATGAAAACACGTGATGGAACAAAAATTTTAAGGAACCTAAGAAGGATGATTTCCAAGAAGTTAAAAAGAAGAAGAAAATAAATAGGAGGAAAGGGAAGCACAAGGTGCAGAACCGGATGATAAAGGGAAAAAATGTTGTAAATTTGGCAAATGCAAAGGAAGGACAAATTGTAAGACAATCAACTGGAACTAAGTTGCCTAAAACTCCAAGGGTAGAAGTGAAACAATGAGACAAAAGCCAGAATAACAAAGACTAGATATGAATAATGCAAAAATGACTAGGTGTGATAAAAAGGGACAGGAAAAAGGAGCTTCTAATCAGATTGATGACCCTGGGGTCTTCCTTAAAAATGATCCTGGCAACTTGGCATGTGAGGGGCTTGAACCAATCCCTGAAATAGAAAGAACTGAGACTCTTTCTAAGGAAGAACACAGTGGAAATAATCGATATAATAGAAACTAGAGTGAAGGAGAATAAGGCTTCAAATATACTGCAGAAAGTAGTGTCTGGTTGGAAGTCTTCTTGCAACTACTCTCATACCTACAATAAGAGGATATGGCTAGTGTGGAAGAATTCCATACAAGTTCATATCACTCAGGTGCATGATAAATTCATACATTGTTATATTGAAAATACTAGTGGTACTATTAAGAGTCATTTGATAATGGTCTATACGAGGAATAAATGTAGCAAAAAGATCAACTGTGGATAGATTGGATCAGGTTAAAGGTAATATTCAAGGAAAATGACTACTATGTGGATATTTCAACATTGTGTTAAGATCTTAGGATAGAATTAGATCTCCTATAATGCCAAATGAAACAATATTATTTCAGGAATGCATTGATAAGTTGAACCTTACTACACTTAGAGAAAACGTTTGCCACTTTACCTTCTGTAACAAACAACATGAAAGTAATAGAGTCTGCACAAAGATTAATTGAGCTTTTGAAAATATACATTGGCTTACTTATGGTAATGTGGAGGCTGAATACTTGGTTTTGGGTTTATCATTTCACTCTCCTATTTTGATTCAAATGGAGAGTATAGTCTTACCTAGACCAATGCCTTTCAAGTTATAAAAATTTTTGCTACAATATCTATAGTTTAAAAGTATACTTGAAAATATGTGGAAAGTTTAAGTAAGTGGTACCAGAATGTATTGTTTGTAGAGGAAGCTGATTACATTGAAATTAGGATTGAAAGATCTAAACACATACTTTACATCCTATGATAAAAGCTTGTTATTACAAGAGATAAATTAGCTATTATTCTTAATAAACTAATACTTCAGCCAATACAGTAGAATTTGATAGATCAAGATTAATCTAGGAACTTGACATGTGGAGAAGGGTTGAGGAGAAAGATTTGCAATGGACGTCCAAAATTAACTGAATAAGCTGTGGAGATGATAACACAACTTACTTCCATGCCCATGTTAAGATTATATCCAGTAGGAACGCTATCACGTTTATAAATAACTCAACTGGAAATAAAGTTCATGATCCCCATCCTGTGGAACATAAGTTTATTACTTTTTTTTTCTAATAAGATGGAAAGAAAAATTGACTAGTTACCAAGCCTAAATGTTAAAGTTATCAGAAGAGGCCCTTGGCTAAGTCACAACTAGAAATATGATCTGATAAAATCGGTTACTAAAAAAGAGGTTATAGAGGATATCAAGACTATGCCAAAGGAGAAAGCTCTAGGTATTGATGGTTTTCCCATAGAATGTTATACTCAAAATTGGAAGGTACTGATACAAGATGTATTGGATGCTATGGTGGGATTTTTCATGACTGGGAAGCTGTTGAAGAAAGTAAGCAATACTGAAGTGACACTTATTCCAAGTCTCAAACCATATAAGATTAAAGGAATACATGCTTATAGCTTGTTGCACCATTATGTACAAGATAATTACCCATGTAATTAAAAAAAATTAAAGGAGGTAATAGTACAGGTGGTTAGTCCTTCACAAAGATCTTTTATTTGGGGAAGAAGTATAATTGATAATATCATTTTTAGTCATGAATTGCTGAAATGGTATACAAGAATGGGATTGTCCCCAAAGAGTATAACCCCATTTCTCTCTTTCCTTTTTTCACCCCTATGCAACCTTCCAAATAAGAACTGGCTAATCAATAGGTATACCAGGAATGAATATTGAGCTCAAAAGTCCTATGATTCTATAGAGTAGGGATTCCTAAAGACAGTATTGGCTGCATTGGGTTCCCCTATCAAGTTCATAAACTGGATAATGGAATGCATTTATACTGTCTCTTATAGTTTGGTTTTGAATGATAGTTTGGAAAAAGTATTTAAAGGGACAAGGGGACCATATGTACCCTTATTCATTTGTCTTACCTATGGAATATCTAAAAAGGGAGATAACTGTGATACAGGAAAATCCAAAGTTCAAGTAAAAACTTGACTGTACCTGTATATGCAAGAAGATTGGAGTGGTTGACATTTGTTTTGCAGATGATCTACTCAGGTTCTACAAAGTTGAAAACTAAATCATTAAGGCTACTACGAGAAGCTTTTAAGAAGTTCTTAATGTCCTCTAAACTACAAGAAAATATAGACAAGCCTTTGTCTTATTTTTTGGTATTAATCCTAAGGATTAGAAAAAGATATTTAAGTAATTTGGATATGTTGAGGGTGAGTTGCCTTTCAAATATCTAGGAATTCCTCTATCCTTGATGAACGTATGCCAATTGCTATAAGAATCATTCCAAAAAGTGTAGGTTTGGTATGGGAGTTTGTTATGGGTGTGGTCAGCTGGGCCACAGACACTAGAAGGTTGTTTCTAAAGGTTGTTTGGGGTGTGATAATCTATACCATCTTCTTAGAGACTACCAAAAATCTAGACAGGATGGAAATGGACCTCATATCAGTTCATCTACAATAGTACGACAGTCAGCCAAGCTCAACAGGGCACTACCTGTAGCACTAGTGACAGTCAGCACTAAAATCGATTGTATGCATTCCGCTCCAAGCAGAAGCAGGAGAAGTCAGTTGATGTTCTCACAAGTATGCTAAAGGTTTATGATATTTATGTGTATACATTGCTAAAACCTATAACTATTCATTTCTAGTCAGTTTCAAGTCTGCCCTAAAAATTTATCTAAACCATTCTTTGTCTCTACTTTAGTTTGTAAAGCCATCATCCTAAAAGAGTCTACCGTAAATACCAGTGTCAGTCTTTGAAAGAATCTTTTATTATAATCTTGTTGAGTTAGACATGGTGGATTTTGAAATAATTCTTGCATTGGATTGGTCAATTCAGCTATGAAATAGTATACTACAGGATTCAAATCGTCTGTTTTAAGTTTCCTGATGAACCTATCTTAGAATGGGAGGGTCATGATGTGGTTCCTAAGGGTAGGTGTATTTAGTTATTTAAGGACAAAAAATGATCTCTGAAGGGTCCATCTTTCACTTGTTTGAGTCAAATATTCTGACCCCAAAATTTATGATATTCAATTAGTTTTGCTCATGATAGAGTATGTGGATGTCTTTCTTGAGGATTTACCTGGTGTCCCTGTTGAAAGGGAGATATACTTTGGTATAGGCCTTGTTATAGGAACTCAACCTATTTCCATTCTGCCATATAAAATGGCACAAAATAATTTAGAGAGCTTCAGGACTAATTAGCCGATCTTTTTACAAGGGTTCATCTGTCCTAGTGTGTCTCTCTAGGGTTCCCTTGTCTTATTCGTGGTTAAGAAATATGGTCACTTAGAATTTGTATAGGCTATCTTCAGTTGAACAAAGTCACAATAAAAAATAAATATCCTCTCACAAGGATTGGCGACTTGCTCTATTAGTTGTGAGGTGCTAGTCACTTCTCTAAAATTGACCTTTTTCTAGCTATCATCATCTTAAGGTCAGAGAGTTAAATATTCCTAAAACAAGTTTCAGGACCTATTATGGACACTTTGAGTTCGTGGTCATATCATTTGGATTGATAAATTCTCCCATAGCGTTCATGACCTCATGAACAAGTTGTTCAAGCAATATTTGGACCTATTCATGAAAGTTTTCATTAATGACATTCTGGTTTATTCTAGAAGCTAGAAAAAGTATGAAAACTATCTAATAATTGTCCTTCTGACCCTTTGTGATCATTAGTTCTATGAAAAATTCTCCAAGTGTGAATTTTGGTTAAAGTTAGTTGCATTCTAGGGTCATGTCATCTCTAGTGAGGGTATAGATATAGATTCTCAGAAAATTAAAGCTGTCAAAAATTGGCACAGACCTACATCTCTGTAAAATATCTACAGTTTCTTGGGTATATCATGGTATTATCATATATTAGTTAAGGGATTCTTATCTATAGCCTCTCCTTTTAATAATTTGACTCAAAAGAAAGTTAAGTTTGAATGGTCAGACCAGTATGAGAAAAGCTTACAAGAGTTTATAACCCAGTGGACCATAAGCCTAGTCTTGACCTTACCATAGGGTTCAAAAGCTTTTGTGGTATAATATGATGCCTCTCATGTTGATTTAGGATGTGTATTATTGAAACATGGTAAGGTATTAGATTATGATTCCTGACAACATAAGGTTCATGAGAAGAACTATCCTATTCACGACCTTGAGCTGATAACTATTGTTTTACCTTGATGAGTTGGAAACATTATCTATATGGGTTGCAAATTGATATCTTTACTGGTAATAAGAGTATGAAGTATGTATTTGAGCATAAATACTTGAATATACATCAAAGAAGGTAGTTGGAATTGTTAAAAGATTATGAGATGATAGTTATGTATTAGTCGGGCAAGGCCAATGTTGTGGGTAATTCCCTTAATAGGGTTTTGATTGGGAGTGTGACACATGTTGATAGGGAGAAGAGAGATTTAGTTCCATGACCCAAAAATTGGGTCGCGATAGAGTGGTATCAGAGATTAGGTTCATCAGTGTCTATGGATGTAAGAGAAAGTTCCTGGTAAAGTCCTTTAGATCGATACATAGACATCCATATCCTATCTTCTGGAGTCTATAGGACTCTCTAGGATAGACAACTCTCTTAAACTCACCACATACGTATCTTTCTATTAATTTTTGAAAACTCAGTTTGGATATATTCTTTCATAGATGGTTTGCACATGTGCCATATCCGGCAGAAGATACTCCCACCCCCGCCGAGAGCTATAACTAGGGGTTGCGGGTAGACCTAGAGCCCGTGGTTGAGGCTGGGCCAGAGTTGCATAACCAGTTCTTGCACTGGTAGATCTACCTCCTCCATATCTATCTATATCTTTAGATGAGGTCTTGGGGGGATGTGGCAGTAAATATGTACCATGTTCGATGGGGTGCCTTGTTTGCGCTTTTAGTTGATTTTTGAAAGAAAGAGTGCCCTAGCTCCTCTAGTATAGCCTGCTCCTGCTATAAAACTAGTTCTACCTGCACCATCTGCCCCTATGGTACAATCAGCTCAGACTTAGCCTATTGTCTGAGTTATGACATTCAAGGATGGAAAGATGCATAGTCCCTTTACTCACATGGCTCTGTCAAGATTTTCAGGAGATTCTAAACAGGACCCCTATGAGTATCTAGCAGAGTTTGGGAATAGATTGTTGAATTTGAGGCTAAGAGATACCCAAAGAGTTTACTTTATTAGATACTAGTTGGGAAAATAGGCCATTATTAACCAAACATTTCCTAAACTAGTAAAGTTTGAAATGATTAAGCAACTAAGAGTTACTTTTGTTCCATGAAAAAGGGAAAATATTTTCATTTTTTCTATTAATTTGAAAGCGTTTCTCACATTTTACTTAATTAATTGGTTAACTAATAAAACAAGTTAAGCTTTTCCAAGTCTTTAGATAAAGGCTTTAATTTTTTTCAAAAATCAAGATCAGACCATATACCCTTAAACAAAAAGAAGGGCAATACTTTAAGAATTTATTAAATGTATTTTTAATTATTTGCAAAAATAGCCCACCCTTGTTTACAAAAGCTTTTATAAAATTAGTTCGTTCCTTTTAAAAATTATTAAACTCCTTAGAGAGTCTATATTTACAAATCCGTTCAAGGGTGACTAATTTGAATAGTCTTTTAACTTCAGCCCCTGACCGAAAAGTGGGCATCTCGAGCTAAACCAGCCTTGTCTTAGTCTCTTGTTTCTTTAACAGAGTTAGAAAAATTGGTCAACGCCTTTTGGGGATGTTTCTGAGGTGTCTTAAAAACCTCCTTCAGAACATCAATTGAATCCTTACCAGATTTTTCTAACTTTGAATTTTGTTCCTATTTTTTAAATTTAAGGCTCTAAAAAGGTTTCTTAATTTCTTTTAAAAAATTATGGGGTGACTGTATCTGTTTGTTTTCAAACTATTTTGAAATTATCTTCAAGATTTGAAATTATTGAAAGTCATACATCCCTTTTCATAAAAATCCCTAGAAGAAGAATAATAATCATAATAATAAAATAGAGATGACGACTCTGCTGGTGATCCGTTTAGATTTTAACTTATTTTTTCTAACTCTTTTGTGACTAACCACATTCTATATCTATTATTATATATTTGGTTTTCTATAATTTAAATTATCACTGTATCTTCATAGCATCTTCTAACTACTTGGTTATAATTTTCTTTTAAAATCCCTAAAAAGATGGCATGAAATCCTGTGACTATCCCTTTTGGGATTTAAAATCATTTTTCAAATTCTAACATAAGACTAGTGGTTCACCCTGCCGCCAATGATTATCAGAAAATTAAGCCTAGATACTCTATTTGGGTTACCAGTCTATTAAAAGATCCATTATTAGATGCCTAGTTTAGAGCAAAATCAAGGCTTGGCCTAGGATGACCAAATACTATGGAGGTTATGGACTCATTAGTAGACCTACCTTAGTCAAATTAACTTTTTAGTCAATTTTAGATTTGTATACTTGTGTGACATTGAGGGATGAATTATTTTCTGCATCAATTTGTTATTCTCAGGGTTTAGGGATTTACTTATTTCTATTATTTTAGGATGCCTCCACTCGCGCCTCCTATTAATATGGTACTTGAGCCAAATGTGTTCCTTAGAGTATGTCAGATCTATATGTCAAATTCAGATAAAGATTTAGTTCGGACATGTGTGCAGTACCTTTTGTCCCTTATAGACATAAAACCTTGGCCTCACTTGTTTAAGACTTTGGTTAGGTTCTAGGATGATGACCATATGATTTTAGATTTGGAGATGCTGAGATGACTTCGACTATCAAGGAGGTACTATTTAGTTCCAAAAGTTTCCATATGTTCTTTTCGAGAAAGATAAATGCGATGATAATATTATGATATCAAAGTTTTGGGGTCGGGAAAAAATTAAAGAGGGATTCCTATTATCTAATAATGATTGATTAGGACATATTGAGGATTCCCACATTCCTTTAAGGAAGTTCTACTCCCAGTTTGGTAGACTTATTGGGTTCAGAAAGTACAAACATATGTTCTGGTCCGAGAAGAGTTGGAAGCTACCGATGCTTTACTTTTGTGGTATGTTTGTTGTGTATATAGGTGTTCCCTCAAGAACAGTTATGATCACACACACTCTCTTTTATGCGGCTAAGTACAATTCTTCCACTAAATACTTCTCATTGGCATCAATCATTGTTGTAGGCATCTACCGAGCCATAGGCAAATGGAAATAGGGGAAGAAGTTCCTCCAACGGTGAAACTTGATACTTTAGTGGTGGATGGTAAAATTTGGTTAGGTCTGATAGTCCCTGTGTTGCGGGTCATACCACATAGTTTGATTAGTTTTCTTCTCATGCCACATGGCTTGCCGATAACAAATATAAGGAAAAACATTCCCAAATATTTTAGTTCAAGAAATTAGGGGGTTAAGAAACAGTGACATACAATGGTGTTTTCCTAATTTATGAGCTACTAATAAAGTGACCAAAGGGGACAAAATCTCTTTTTTGTACTTGCAGGTGTTCGAGGTACTCAGTCATATGCTCCTTTTCATGTACTCAGACAATTTGGGATGATACAAGGTGTTTCCAGAACTGATGACATGAAAAAATTTATGACTGATTATGGTGAATTAGAAGTAGCCTTTAAGTGGTTTATTGTTCATGAAAGGAAGGCAAAGTGTATGAGGAAGGCTATGCACAAGATAGGTTCCAGCCTGAGATTAATGACACATATAAGGAATGGCTGGAGTGGAATATCACCAGGACTTTAGTGTTACGTCTAGTCATACCCCATGAGGCTGTAGATTCTAATTTCGAGTACCAAATTTGTCTTCACCAGTTTTAAAAGAGATTCCAAGAGAGTGAGACTGTACACCAATGTAAGTATTAAGAGGATACCTTGAACATTCAGAGGATATACAAGTGAGTTGAATAAGGTTAGACAAGAGCTGGGAGATGCTAAGACATGCCTAGCCTGGTTAGATTATTCTATGGGGAGGCGTATACTGGTTTTGGACTCTGTCATACATGATGATCAATATTGATTGGAGAAGACCCACCTAATATGGATCATTATGACATCTGGTTTTCTTTATTGTAGCCCGATGAAGTTTATATTCCTTTATTATGGGTATTAATAGTCTACTTTTGGAATAACGAATGGGTTCAAATGCAAAATATCCTTTAATGCGAATAAGAGTAACCTTGCGAATAATAAAGAATATATATTTAGAATGCCATTTACTTTATATCTACATGTGTTATGCTTCTCTATGTTTTATATATTGTTCGAATCAAAAGTGGACCAATTTGACTTTTGCCTTAAAACCTTTAAAATATAAGCCCACCAAATATAAGGTCCTACAAAATTAAACCTCCGTTTTCCATGCTTCCTCGAAAGTCTGACTTATTTCTAAATTTCCAATCCATATTTATAGGACATCAACAAAAATAAACATAAGGAAATTACGTCGAAAAAAATAAAGGAACTTAATAGGAAGATAATAGAAACCAAGAAAAAGATAAAAATAGTTGAGAAAGTGGAAAGGGCTGTAGTAGCTATTTCTTCAAAAACGAATGGGAGTATGGCCAGCATTAAGGATCAAACGACCCTGATTGAATTTTAGATTATGGAAGTCTAATAGAGAGTTGGAAAAGAAGAAACAAGGTCCAATAAAAAGTCCTAAAAGTCTATCCTTGAGGAAACCAGCGAAAGAGAGTCCACATGGGAAAACATCGAACCCCTTCCGATTTTAGTAACCAACTAGGCTTGTATGAAAGATAAAGAAATATGGACACTAAAGTTCAGGATAGGTTGTAATGACCCGTTTGGTCATTATCTTATTTTCAGCCATTTTCTATGTTTAGAGCTATCTGATAGTTTCTAAAGCCATTTATGACTTGATGAGATCGATAGCTCGGTGCCTTGGTAGCTAGTTTGCCTATAATCTCAATCTCTATGTTTTGAATTTTAATTTTGAAACTGTAGAACACAAGAGTAATTTTATAGTAAACACACACAAAATCAAATTACGATAGTTTCATTAGCTACAACATGTCGACTTTGGTCTAGGTGTACCTTGAGTTCGTGTCCCAGGGTTTTCGTTGTGAGTTTGAGATATTTTGTGGAATTTCAGTTCATCTAGAGCTCATTTTGGAGCCTAGGTGGTTTTTTGGTGATCAGAGCATTGAATCAAAATTCCAATGATTCCATCAGCTCTAGAATATTGATTTTAGACTATTAGGGTTGCAAATTTGCGTGTTTGGGCTTGTTTTAGGATCATTGGTAGACGTTTGGAAATCTCCTCTTTTGGGTTGGTTTGATTTTGGGGTTTTCTTCATGCAAACAACCTATGACGACCGTTTCGATGATTCCGTTAGGTCTAGAATATCATTTGCATGCTATATATATTTTTGGTTTGTTGAAATCCTTACTCAATTCCATTTTGAACCCCCGTTGGGAGTTTTGGAATATTGTAAAAAATAGCAGGTTGTTTTCATATTGCAGGAACATTTTGTTCTATGTAATCATGTGGCTTTAGGTCTCAATCATGTAGGTTTGGGGTGTTGTTTAGTGCGATCATGGAGGTGGGTGACGCGATCACGTAGCTTGGGTTTTATTTGCTCAACACGATCATAGAGATTTTAGACACAATCACATACCTCTACCTAATCTATTCATCGCGATCGTGATTTATGCTTATGTGACAAAGATGAGTCTAGCCCAGCCAGGTTACGATAATGTGACTTCTTGATGCAATCGCGATTTAGAGTTCCTGCACCTATATGAACCAGTTTCCAGCTTTTTCAACTCATTTCTCCCTATTTTCTTCTTCTTTTTTGAGAGCTTCTAGAACTATTTTAGGGTGCTATAACCTGGGAAAGTGGATAAGCTTTTGCATGGGAGGTGGTGGTCTTTATTAGGCAAGTTTCCTTCGGGTAATTCTCATTGTTTTCTCCCTTTTTGGTGTTTTTATTTATATCTTGATTTCCTTACTTTACAACCTGATTTCCCCTTGATTTGTTGTCATGTTGGACTTATTTTTGTCCCATGCGCTCGCCTCTACGTGATGGTACCCTTGGTGTATTTTTCCAAACAGTGGGCCCCGTGAGCCCTATTTTTGTTACGATTTTAACCTAAGTTTCTTTATGTAATATGGGTATTGTTCTTCTTATTTTAATGCTTGTCTCCTTAATTTGCTAGTTTTGGGCTGTGTTGGGTGACTTTAGAATTGTTCGGGCTGTGTGCATAACTTGCAGGAGCTTTTTCGTTGGCATCCAGGTAACCTAGGTTTTTCTTTTACTTTAGATTGGGTTCTTGTATAATGCTAGTTTGTTCCAGCTAGTCGGTAGGCTAGATTAGTAGGTAACTTGACCTTTCTTCTATTTAGTTTCCCTTTTTTACCTTTTGGGGATAGTGCAGGGGCTCGTTGTTAGCTTTAAGTTGTGTTTAGCATGCCTGGTCTACCGGAGTGACAAGGTGGTTGTATTACCGATGTAGATATATGTGGTAGTTACTCGGGCGAGTTGTATCTTTAGATGGTGGCTTCTGGCCTTTCCAGACTTCGAGTGCATTTCTTATTTGCTTACTTGACCCATGTCATGCATTATACATCTGGGGATCTAGTGATTGAGCATGGACGTGTCCCAGGGATGTATTAGATTTATATCCGCAAAATAACTAATTAAAACTAGAAGCTTTCTTGGCTTAATAACTAATGAAAAGGAGATTTTTCTTGTACTTATATGTATGCCACAACTATCTTGTGGTATGACACTATTTTTGATATAAAGGGAAAAAGAAGTTTTCAGCTTTCATGAATGAGGTATATGTGGTTACCGAGATAGGTACTTTTGGGGTAGAGTCCCCCTGTATTGGAACTTTTGGGGCAAAGTCCCCCAATATTGGTACTTTTGGGGCATAATCCCCCTATTCTCCAAAAAAGAACTATTATGGGTACTAATGGGGTATTCTACCTGTACTCGAGTTTGAGGTGTGTTCCTCAGGGTAGTTCTAGTGGTGGAGGTCTTTTGGGCACATGCTTTCTGTTGGTTGCGTTGCCTGAGGTCTAGAAAGGGGCATAAGAGCCCAATAAGCCCTAAACGGTTCAATTCTTTAGGTACTATCCTTCTTTGACTTTTGACGACGAAGTCCTATTTAGTGGTGGATATTGTAATGACCCATTTGGTCATTATGTTACTTTCCGCCATTTGCCATGTTTAGAGCCATATGATAGTTTCTCCAAGTCATTTATGACTTGTTGGGATAGTTAGTTCGGTGCCCTGGTAGCTCGTTTTCCTATTATCTTCGTTTCCTAATTTGAAGTGTCACAACCTGATTTCTCGGATCATGATGGCACTTGCTATCCCACTAGTAGGAGAACCAACCCTGTATCTCAAAGCCGAAGTAAAGGGATACCATCAATAATAGTGGAAAGTACAAGTGTAATCCTGTCTTGCTAAGCGGCCTAATTCTTCTTATGATGATCGATTCAACCTCTGATAAAAAAGATATACCTTGGTTATATTTCATCTCTTTTAAGATAAAAAGCAAAGGGAATATAAAAAAGTAGCAGAATATAATAACAGAATCAACAACTCCCAAAACCTGATATCAGTTTAAATAAAACAGAGCCTCTAACTACAAAGTATAAGCAAAAGTCTAATATGTCTCTGAAAATACAATCGGGACAAGTCCAACCTGAAGAGCTTAGGAAAGATGATGCCAAGCTCACCCTGTATCTCTGAAAGTATCAGTAAGTAGGCATGAACGACAATCCATAAATCAACATAGGGCACTAGTACTCAGATTTACACCATGGGAAAAAGTATATTAAGAGTACAAGTCACTGAAGAAACCCGTACCCATTAAGCTTTGAGGGCCCACTAGGAAGATAACAATCATAAAAGATGTAAATAACGGATTACAAGAAAGTAAATTCACAAAAGCAAATAGTACAACATGAAAGCTAGTTACTCAAATACGAAGAAAGTAAATAAATAGACATGGCTTCGCTAGCTTAAATCACATAATAGGATCATTGGAAATAAAGGAAGACATACCTTGAATCCTTGCAGCAATATATGTGAATAACAACTGTAAGTGATCAACGAGATGGTTAAGTAGACAAACAGAGAACGGTATACCAGTAACCTCAAGTAAGAAAGGAAGGAATAATCAAATGATACCTCACACAAATATCCCACATAACAAGACAATATCTAGTACAAACAATAGTGATAATTAAACAGTAAATACAGAAAGTAAATTAACACTACAAAATCCCCCATAAGAATGGCAGTGTACAAAGAAAACAAGCACACTTATAGGCCTCCCATAGGACTAGTGAAGTAAATACAAGTTCCTAAAAGTAAATACACAAGTACACTAAAGTAACAAGCTCTCAGATATGATAGACACCGGTACACTGAAGAAAACAAGTGCCTAAAAGTAAATACACACCATGAAGTAACCAATCCTGTGTACGTTGCTCCTCCGGTATCCATAAGCCCAACAGGAAGGATCCATAGAAGGCTAATCCTAATTCCTATTTATCCCTGCTCCGTATTATACCCCCTCTCCAGTGCAATATCTAACATCATCATAATCTCACATCCCAAGTCACAAAGCCTCAAGGGTCTCACAATATGGCATCAAATGACTCATAACAATAGTATCATCATGTCGTACTCAGCAAGTCATGACATTCAATGCCACAATATAGTGGTATCACCAAGTCCTCAAGGAAACAAGTGTCATCAAAGTCTCCAAGCCAATAGGTGTGATAAGTGTCGAAAAGCTGTACTCACTGCCGTACAACAACGGACTCAAGTGCCAACTACTGTACTCATTACCGAACATAGTCGGACTCAAGCCCCAAGATTAATTAGTCAAGTGATATTTCCCAGTACCAGGGTGTTAATCCTGGACTAAAACAAGTGAAAATAGTAATACCGGGTGCTCGGTACACTGGTGGGTCTAAAATGTCAAAATATTCTTTAACTTATAGTATTATCATAATATCTCAAGCTATCATTTATCATATCATTACCTATTATTAGCCTCATTATCAGTATCTAGCCTCCACAACATCAACATTAAGTGGTGATATGGGCCCCAGCCCCAAGATTTTATATAGGTCATCGTGGATCGATTGACCAAGTTAGCTCACTTCCTATTGACTTGTTCGAATTGGGTTGCAGAGAGATTAACTGAGTTATATGTCCATGAAGTAGTCAGACTTCATGGGGTACCGGTGTCTATCATATCTGATTAGGGTATTTAGTGTACCTTTTGGTTTTAGAGATCGATTCAGAGGGAGTTGGGTACAAAGATTGATTTGAGTACAACATATCAACCACATACGGATGGGTAGTCCGAGAGGACTATTTAGGTATTTCAGGATATGTTATGTGCCAGCATTTTTGATTTTGTAGGTAGTTTGGGATAAACACTTGGCCTTGTAAATTTTTTTGTATAATAACAACTACCACTGCAGTAT